>CM068828.1:109563279-109593279 GCA_028554795.2 Sinohyriopsis cumingii
CATTTTAAGAAATTACCAGAAGAATTAATAATCCGTGGTCCATTACACAAGCATAGTTTCCCCGAATTCCTCATAGCTGTTTTCATGTAGTCCTCTAAGTAAAAGGGGGTGGTTATTTGGATTTGGCTGGAGTTATCTAGGGAATGATCTCCCTCGATAATATAGCCCGGTGGGAGTGGAGACATAGAATATAAACAGAAAATTAAACAAGACTATTGGGAAGAAATAATGTAATACGAGCCCCCTTAGACAAGAAAAATAACAAATTTATCAAAACAAATTATTAGTTGCAATTCCAATTCAACTTAAGTTATGTCAATAGAATCTAATAGCAGTGTCTAATTTGGATTTATTTCATCATTATAACAAGTGAAAAGAGCGCAATGTCCACGACTGATTGCATCATCTTCCTCCCTTGACCATGTATCAACGTCTTCCTTTTTTCTCGAGTCTTCCTATTCCGAACGTTGCATCCCTTCCTGGACTTAACAGTCCTTTATTTTGAACTCGTCACTTCTTTTTTCGGACTTCCGTCTTCGGACTGTCCCGTGTCTTCCCAGAAAGATGTTCCTTAAAGGACAAAATTACCCCATAATCTCTATATGCACCACTTTCTACACGTACATAAAATCCCTCACCTACATTACTCAGAACCATACTGAATAAATTCTGAAATAATCCGAAAGAACATCACCCTCGCTTCACAGAGACCGACCATAAATTAACACGTGAGCGATGTATCTAACATTACCGTATATCTTTATATACGCTGCCACATAATCGATAACTATTGCATAAATTTCACAAAATCCTAGCTCACAGCAATCCCTAACCAACAAGATTATTTAAACATTACAAAATCAGATATAAATATGCGATTATCGTTAATTCGCGATAATCAGTATCGTCCTAACAGACAAAGGAAATTATTTCATATAACCCTGTGAAATCCTACACATATGAACATTTGGATAGCATTCACTCGTCAATTCTATCAATGCACAGCAAAATTAAAGAGATAAATTGCATAACAAGTCTAGCATCAACAGATTTCCATGTAATTGAATAATAATATGGGTTCTAGTCATATCAAACACATTTGCACAAAACAAGCAATCAAAAATAAAATTACGTGAAAAATTAAAATTGCGTACCTTGATGCTATTCTCTTTTAGATAGTGTGCGTCCTAGCACTAAAACCTGTCTTTTCTTGCAAGACGGCCACCTGGTCCCGTTTTCTTGTTTAACGAGGTATACGCTATTCTTTTTAAGCTTCCTAGGGGCCAAACCTCTCCTCTAGCAGGATTTTCGGACTAAAGAATTTCGACCCAGGTCGTCACTTTCAAATCACCTTACTTCCAAAGTGTACGCCTTAATTCACTCTGGCCAATCGTACGCAACGGTTCCTAAATTTTTCCAAGATGATCGTTTCTTTCGGCAGATTTTTGGACACCCTGGAATCTCAGAAATACGGTGTATATCAATTTCCCTTTGAAAATTATAATTTGTCATGGGTTCCTATCAAGCGGTTATGGTTGGAAGCTCATATGTTTACTTTCTCAGGACAGTGTTGCGATGCCCTGGTCGAATCTCATTGAGTCATATAAATTAGCCTTTCAAGTTTAACACTGACGGGGGGGGGGGGTGTAGAAAAGAAGAAATTTCGATGTGACCATTCAAAAAGACTTTTGGCTTAAATATGATAACATTTTAATGCTCAATACATTCAACTTCAAGGTTCAATAAAATTCAAAATTCGACACTTTACAACTGTGTACATTTCCAAACGAAGCATGAAGGTAAAAGAGAAAGGGAGGTAAAATGCAGCATGTTTTTGCACACACACACACACACACACACACACACACGCCAAGAAGAGAAAAGTTGGGAATTATTATGAGCATAATCAGTAAAGATGGTCGTTGTCAAGGAAATACATAAATCCCACTTTGCGTGCTGCAGCGGTAGACATCCTTGTTTCGCATCAAATTCAGTCGCGTCATAATATGGCATTAACTATCCTTTTCTCTACACAAAAGCTCTCATCCACAGTAAATCTATACAGTTTATCTATATGTTTAATCAAAAGTATATCTAAGTATATAATCTATACTGTGCGTATATATATATATATATATATATATATATATATATATATATATATATATATATATATATATATATATATATATAGGTTTAATCATAAGTATATCTAAGTATATAATCTATACTGTATATCTATAGGTTTAATAATAAGTATATCTCACTATTCATAAGCAAATCTATGAAGTCGCTAAGAAGAATGTCACAAATATAGTCCATGCAGCAAAATCAGCCCACTACACTTCTAAGATCATGGAAAGTTGCAGCTGCAAAGAGCTCTTCGAGATTGCTAACAAGCTAATGTCAAGGAACAAATCAACACCACTTCCAACTACCTTCTCTCCAGTCGTCCTTCCCGACATGTTTGCAAATTGCTTCCGTGACAAAGTACAAACCATTAGAGATAAGCTTGATACCACAATTTCAATTGACTCGTCGTCACCATACATTTGGGATACAGAATTTGAGCGGCAACCATTAGCAGCATTTGAACCTGTCTCTATGGATTTTGTACGTACAATCGTGATGAAGAGTGCACCAAAGTCATGTGAACTTGATCCAACTGCAACATCACTGCTGCTTGAGTGCTTAGATCCAGTATTGCATTCACTAATTGATGTTATTAATACCTCTCTCTCATCCGGGGAATTCCCATCATTTTTCAAAACTGCCATTGTAAAGCCTCTGCTGAAGAAACCAACACTAGACCATAACTATTTAAAGAACTACCGCCCAGTTTATAATCTCCCATTCATATAAAAAATCTTAGAAAAGGTTGTTCTATCCCAGCTTGTATCTCATCTAACTTCAAACAGTCTTTTTAGCAATGTACAATCTGCATATCGCCCTTGCCACAGTACTGAAACTACTCTTCTAAAAGTAGTTAATGACATTCTCTCTGCGTTGGATTGCGGAAAGATTACAGTCCTCACCCTCCTTGATTTGTCTGCAGCATTTGATACAGTAGACCATGATATATTACTTCACCGTCTCCAGCATGTATTTGACATTCATGATACAGCCTTACTGTGGTTCAAGTCCTCCTTGGTCAACAGGACACAAATTGTATCTGCAAATGGAATACACTCCACCCCAGTTGATCTATGTTGTGGTGTTCCACAGGGGTCTGTTCTTGGACCTGTTCTCTTCATTCTGTACACTCAGCCGCTCTCAAGTGTCATAGATCATCATCCAGTGTCTCACCAATTGTACGCTGATGACACCCAAATATACAAATCTAGCCACCCAACTGAAGTTGATGCTACCATCCAAGGTGTAGAGAGGTGCATTTCTGATGTGAAATCATGGATGACATGGAACAAGCTGCAGATGAATGATGATAAAACAGTGGCCATTCTGATCACAACACAAAGACCTTCTCATTCACATCCTTTACCTCAAATAATAAATATCAGCAACGCCAGCATTAAATTCACACAATCAGTACGAAACCTAGGTGTTACTCTGGACAGTACTCTCACATTGCACCAACATGTCATGAACATATGCATGGCTGCATATCTTGGGCTGAGACGCATCAGCTTAATTCGCAAATATTTTTCAGTTGATGCCACTAAAACACTTGTGTGTTCACTAGTACTTTCAAGACTCGACTATTGTATATCAATTCTGTCTGGTTCATCTCAATATCTGCTCCAGAAACTTCACAAAGTTCAAAACACAGCTGCTCGGATCATACTTAGAGTACCACGATCAGAGAACACCTCCCCGCTGCTCTGTACCCTACACTGGCTATCCATTCGATCCAGAATCAAACACAAAATTTGTTCTCTCTGCTAAGTTTCACTGTCGGACTCTAGTCCAACATACCTATCCGATCTCACCCATGTGTACACACCAGCAAGATACTTACGCTCCTCTTCTGACAATCGTATACTCATTATTCCCACTATGAAAACAAAGTCATATGGACAGCGTTCTTTTGCATACCAGGGCCCAGCAACGTGGAATGAATTGCCCACTGAACTTAGACACAAAGACACAGTAATCACATTCAAGAGGGCTCTCAAAACTCACTTATTTTGACTGCAAGAACAAACCTAAAGACCTAATAATGTTTCCTACCTGAAATATTCTCAGCATGTTTTTTATTTTTTAAATGTTTTTCTAATTTCATGTTGTTTATTTTTGTAATAATGTTATTATATGCTTTTTCATTATCTTATAGGTGTTGTCTAATATTGTAAAGCGCTTAGAGCTTCTAAAGATTAGGCGCTATACAAAGTCCTCATTATTATTATCATTATAAGAATATAATCTGTACTGTATATCTATAGGCTTAATCAAAAGTATATCTAAGTATATAATCTATACTGTATAATATATACTGTATATCTATAGGTTTAATCACAAGTATATCTAGGTATATAATCTATACTGTTTATTTATAGGTTTAATCATAAGTATATCTAAGTATATAATCTATACTGTATAATCTATACTGTATATCTATAGGTTTAATAATAAGTATATCTAAGTATATAATCTATACTATATAATCTATACTGTATAATATATACTGTATATCTATAGGTTTAATCACAAGTATATCTAGGTATATAACCTATACTGTTTATTTATAGGTTTAATCATAAGTATATCTAAGTATATAATCTATACTATATAATCTATACTGTATATCTATAGGTTTAATAATAAGTATATCTAAGTATATAATCTATACTATATAATCTATACTGTATAATATATACTGTATATCTATAGGTTTAATCACAAGTATATCTAGGTATATAATCTATACTGTTTATTTATAGGTTTAATCATAAGTATATCTAAGTATATAATCTATACTGTATAATCTATACTGTATAATCTATACAGTATATCTATAGGTTTAATCATAAGGATATCTAAGTATATAATCTATACTGTATAATCTATACTGTATAATCTATACTGTATATCTATAGGTTTAATCATAAGGATATCTAAGTATATAATCTATACTATATAATCTATACTGTATAATCTATACTGTTTATTTATAGGTTTAATCATAAGCACTCAGAAATTGAAAGATATTGAATTTTTAATATTATATTGTTTGCATAGATTTAAGCAAATAAACGCTTACATGGAAACAACTAATAGAATTAATACCATCATGTAGCCATCAATTTTAATACTCAAAATCACCTACTCAAAACTATGGAACCATCAACGTTAATGATCATTTTTGATTTGAAGAGTTTGGTGACTGTTCATGTATGAAGGATAAATGCTTTTTTTTTAAATCCATGAGCTTAACACTAGTATAAGTATTGTGTAGGTCTGTTTCCCAAATGTCAGTCGATTCTGTGATTTAATAAAATTAATGTCCAGATGCAGACAGGCATATAATGCTGACATTTTAACACCATCCTTTATTTTGACAAAATTCTTCAATATTAAGCCATTAAACTCAACATAACCTCGTAATTGTTATTATTTTCTTTTGGAATACAGTTAGGAGGTGAAATTTAATATTGCCTATTAATTTCAGATGATTTAATCCCAGATTTTTATATCAACCAAACGAACAGGTCAAATGTAACCAGGTAATTATTGGTTAACATGAAGGTTCTGTGTGTATGTGCATTTCATTCAACAATTTGTACTCTTCACTATATATTATGTGTTACAGAATATTGGCAGATATTTTCTAAGATTTACGAGAATGTCAGATAAGCAAACGCATAACGCTCAATTATTTTTGTTCCCTATTCTTAGCAGAACTTCATTTGTACGCATGCGCTACAGTTCTTGCATTTGTTACGTCTTCAGTTTTGCACGTAAACAAAATAAGGTTTTTATGACACCTGCGATTGCAATTTGAAAAATGTCCCGCATTATTTGTTTCTTAAACTTTGCGTGTTTGAAGAGCAAGAAAGCGGTATGTGATCATCCATTTTTTTTTTGTGTAGAGTAGTTTATTTTTAAAGAATTATTTCCTCTACGAAACCATTTATCCATCATCTAAAAAACGTACTGAAGACAGATGATGATTAAAGCTCACATTTGACTGGATGCTTATAGAATCAACTGTAGGATTTAAACTTCTCGAAATCCTTATCAATCCTGTACAAAACATAGAAGCATTGTTTAAGACATCCGTATTCATTTCATAATATAACGGATGACTGGGAGGCGCCACTAAGTGCGCAATGTAAAATTATATGAGTTGACCAGAAGCAAATATGAAAGGTATCAACGAAGAATATCTGTACTCCAAAAAGTGACCACCATGACAAAGACAGTAATTTTATTTCAACTTTATATTTTATCTTTCAGGAATTTGTTTATTTTCCTAAAGATTTTAGTAATGTTGCAGACATATTCCATTTCTTCCGCGTAACGCTTCCCGCCATTATGTATTCATGATTGTGCTGATGTTTCTTTGACCTTCTGCATACATATATACAGCATACAGTAGTGGGTGATTTCTTTTTATCAGATACGAAACTTATTACACAGACTGAGTACTATCATATGCCAAAAGTTGTTTTGTGTGGGTGACATATTGCTAAAACAAGGAACTAGACTGATGCTTAAAAATTACTATGGAATCATACCATTAACACTTCATCAGTTGTATGTTGCTTCAAGTGATCATATTCACATGTTTCATTTATATACGCTCAATACTCTGGTATTTTTTAAAAGCAAAGGCAGATATTCATCATAATTTGAAGTCAGACAATGTAATATACCGATATTTATGGGATGTATCGATACTTGGGGGATATACCGATATTTTGTGGGATGTATCGATACTTGTAGGATATATCGATATTTGGATTTTAAAAAATCTTACATGAATGCAGATTGTTATTTGTTTAGATACAGTGTTATATATATATATATATATATATATATATATATATATATATATATATATATATATATATATATATATATATATATATATATATATATATATATATATATATATGTCTATCAGGAAGATCATCGCAAAATATATTTACTTTACATAGCAGAATAATGATAAATATATGTAAAACTATGGGACTCCTGATTGATAATAGCTACCTTTAAAGGGGTCGTTTATTCTCCATAATGCGCTCCAGGTGAAGTTGATTATATATTAGTGGTGTGCAATTTGTTTACTTTATATGATTTTCATATAATGCCTCAAACAGAATTTTCAGCTTTTGTAAGTTTGAGTGTGTGGTTCCTAATAATATAGAATGTAAAAAGAAACTGTTTAAGAAATTTTTAAATAATGATGAGAAATAGTTTGATTATAAAAAGTCAATTCAATATTTCGTGCAATATATATATATATATATATATATATATATATATATATATATATATATATATATATATATATATATATATATATATATATATACATACATACATACATACATACAGGATCTAGTTATATTTATTTTTGTGATGTTGAATAAATTCCAATTATAAAATATTTTACAACTTTCTTGTATACAAACTTTTAGAAATAGTTTGTCCGACACTGAAATCGAGATTTGAAAGATCATGTTTAAACTGGTGAAAAAAAATGAGAGATAACGATTGTCTTTCCTTATGATATTAACGAACTCAGTTTTGTTGTAGTAATCCATATGATACTAACAATTTTATTTTTGTTGTATTAATCCATATGATACTAACAAATTGAATTTTGTTGTATTAATCGTTTGAATATTAACACACTGAATTTCACTACAGCACGTAAGTACTATGAAAACCTAAGGATCCATGATAAATACGCCTATTTTGTAGACACACTGTCTGAACTCTGTAGTGCAGCTAGGCAACAATCTTTAAACACTTTGGCCGGAAATAATGCATTTTTTTTTGACTGATGATAGTTATGATGGCAATTCGTATGCAGATGACCCAGACAAAATAAGTGACAAATGCTATAAAATGGTTCAAAACGAGATAAATCATGGATATTTTCTGTATTGATCTCTCTGACACCTTCACATGTTCAAATGAATTCATTGCACCTGCTTTAATTAAAATTCCTAATTTGACAAAGGTGTACATCCGGTGGAATGGAGAAATGGGGAAACTGTTCCTGTACTCACAGAAGGGGGAATATTAATGATGTAAATAATGTAAATATTATAAATACTGAAGATAGTATAAATAATGTATACAGGTATCACTCTTACTAATATAACTGGCAAAACTATTTGCTCTTATATTTAACAAAAGTCTGACGTTTTGGTACTAAAATGTTGACAGCTGAAACAATTTTCTATTGACTACAGATGGTACTATTTAATTTTAGAAGTGACACGTGTGTGTGAAACACTAGCGTGATTTGTCTTAAGTGTCATATTCCTACCCATTTTATATGTCCCAGAGAACAGACATAAAATGTAATTGTTAAAATAGTGTGACAGATAAATTAAAATAGTGCAGTGTGTACGTGTCTTTTTTTTTTTTGTTTTGTTAACATGAGTCTAAAGTTTTACTTAGATTAGCACGTATAAATACTGATTTTATATTTTTCCTGTAACCAAGACAATGTATTTCTTTGATAGTATGGTCTAGTCCGTTCTCAACCATGGCTGTAAAAGATGGTGATTTTATACCGCATGTAAAATTTAGCAATTTCATGTTGTTGTTGTTGGGTTTAACGCAATTTTTCTGCACACGATAGGCTATAAATGGCGGCCAGTATTAATGGTGAAGGAAGAACCAGGGGAAACCCCACCCCCGGAAAGAACCACTGACCCATGAGAGCAATTTCATGAAAAAGTTTATAAACCTGTATTAGGTGTGAAGCACGCATCGCTTAGGTCATCTGTACTTGAGAACCTTGGGCTTGTTTCCTATGCTCGTAATGAAAAACGTTCAAATATTGGACAAAGGTAATCGTATACAGAAATACTCTTGACATCAGAATTATAATAGTTCACACGAAGCTGAAGGTAGTGGCTCAGCCTACGCTGTTTTAAACTGGCCGTTATTTTGACGTAAAGAACTTGTTTTGCAGCATATATTTGAATTGCATTTGGTTAAATCAAGAAGCAGCCTCCAGCTATAACCTTAACTAAACAGCGATATTAAGATTATACCAGAATTAAATAGCTGTACCATAAAATATTATTTTGCATTGAAGAATTCACTTGATGCAGAGTCATATAAACAAACTGTTGGCGGCTAAATACATATAAGACATTAACAAAGATGGTATTGGATCACGTCATTTACTAATTACATTAGAACTGTAGGGAAAAATTGCAAGAGACATTTAAATGTCAACTATACAAAACAAATGCTTTAGTAGATGAATGCAGTTTTATTATATTTTAAAAAAATGACTTTGGGAATAAATTTATACCAGGATGTTTTAAGTACACACACACACACACACACACACACACACACACACACACACGCTGTATGGCAGTTTATAGTGATGCCTAGTTCTAGAGCATCGTACCGCAGACATGTAGCATGATGTCCCACCCAGTCATATTTACGTGACACCAGGCCGACCAGTCCTAACACTAACCTCTTAATGCTGAGCGCCAAGCAAGGTAGCAGCTAGTACCATTTTGTCCGTCTTTGATATGACTAAGCCGCCAGGGTTTGAACCCGTGACCTCCCGCAACCGAGGTGGAGGCTCTAACCACTTAGGTCACCTGACTGATCCACAATTTTAGAAGGTTGAAGTGCAACAATAATAGCGATGCAGAGAATGATCTAACACAAATAGTTATACTGCCTTTAAAAAAAGAAAAAAAGTGATGTATGATATTAATAGAAATATTTCCAAAATGTAACTAGCTATACATTAGATGTGTTTCCTTAGTTTTGCAAGTGATAAGGTGCCGTCCATGAAATAGTCTGTCTGCCTCTGACCAATGGTTTTATTGCCAAGCAGTCGTTTTGCGGTAATTCAGCGTTTACAAGAATACATTTATGTACAGTAAGATCTATGTAATACAACCTCTCAGATCGCAAGATGCACGTTGTCTAATTTAAGTGTTGTTTGTAGTAAACCGGTATAGTACTCAATCAAATAACACTTTTTAAAGTATCGTGAGTTAACCTTAAAATTAGCGTAGTCACAAGGCGAGGGTATGTTGACCAAATGTTCTGGTTTTATTTTACGTCTTAACTAAGCAAGAACATAACTGTCACGTGCGCTTCATAATGTCACGTGCTCTTCATAACGTTGAATGACTTCCGAGAGGGTTTCTTCATTTTGTTTTCAAATCTTTTCTTATCTCGTGCGCTCTTTCAGGGTAGACGAATATTCTTCTATCAAATATCTAGTTAAGGGCCACATTTCGAGAGTTGTGAGACCAAAGATGCCTCCACATTCTTTGCTGTTCTTCTCCGTTTCTAATATCTGACCAGACGCAATCTAACCCTCATGACGTCTCAAATTTCTAAACGACAGTGATAACATTAATTTCTTGATATTCTATGTCCTTTTGAGAGATAAACGAATGAAAAAGAACACCAGCGTGAATTGTTTGAGCGATATGTGCAAAAATAAGTAGCAACATTTCCCACGGGCTTCTTAAATGCTGTTCCCAGTTTCTCGCCCCCCCCCCCTTTCCTAATGTCTTTTTAAAAAAAATTAGGTATCTGAATAAATTGAAAAACAAAACGTATGTCAAAGTATTTTAATGTGGACGGTTTTACACGACTATATCCATGATACAGTACCAAGGCTAGGGCAATTGTTTCACGGCTTTATCTAATCAGGGTTAGTTCATCGGCTTTTCTTTAGCTCGATGGGAGGGACAAGATTTAGCATAACTTGTGGGGTTATATTTTATGTATGTCCGATTTCGCTATGCCACGAATGCCAAGATCCACTCACCCATGAAGCTGTTAATGCCTGCGAACTGATCGATTACCTCCGCTCAGCAGCAGATCATCTGTACATAACTCGTAAAGGTCTTACCGTACCTGCTTGGAGATCATTTAATGGCTACTTTGTAGCGACTGACAGAATTCTCCAGTGCGAATGAAGTAAGCTGTCTGGAGCTTACGCTCAGATGCCCATTTCAGTGAGATATTGGAACATTTGCTTTTTTCCATCAGATTTGTTTGGGCAAATCAAATCAAAACATAATCCCTTCACTTTTAATTCATTTAAGCTTTATGAGCCTCGCTAGTCGTTAGGATACTTATTTTGGCAAACTTTTCAAAATAGCGTCCACTCGTAACGGTTGCATATTCTGTGCCAATGTCACGTGCCTAATTATCTGTAAATCGTGCCTTAGAAGTGACCAATGTGTGTAACGTTGTGCAGCAATTGCATGAGAGAGAAACATTAATCTGACCTTAAGTGCTGGTGTATGGACCTTCCAAAAGAAAAACTCATTACTAAATGTTTCATCCAATGTTCGAATTTCCTTGACCCTATTCCACAAAACTGGGAAATAATTCAGGCAGATACTTTTCAATTGGAGGTACAAAGCAGGGGAGGGGCCCTTGGTATGGAAGACAAAATAATGTCTCTCCTAAGATGTAAGCAGTATGTATGTATGTATGTATGTATGTATGTATGTAGCAATAGCTGGATCCCTTTGGTTGTGGCATGGTGTGAGGTTGGCGTCGGGTGGGCGTATGACGATTATCAGAGATAATTCTACCTACACAGGTTCATACATATCCCAAGAAAAATGAGAGTTCCTGTCTGGAACAATACAAGAATCCTGAAAAGATATAATTTTCTCGAAATGACACGTAAGATGAAAAATAATGTTTTGTGCGCCAAAGATTCGATGTTTTAGACCTAGCACTCGGATATGACATTGATTCTTGCAGAAATGCAAATTGGGAAAAATTCCCATCAAATTATGCGTGGATTCTAAAGGAATAGGGAGTATACCAACATGCATGCTCTACACATGGTACATTTTACTGCCACTATGAGTTCTTCAAAGAGACCTGCCGATTTTCGTAATTCAGCAACACGTATCATCTGAAAGTAGAGGACGTAAGCCACCTGTTATGTGATGATGGAGGTGGTGGTTATCGTTATCTAGAGCATGATCGACCTAGGTGTTTTGCCCGGATCGAGCAAAAATATGAAATTAATGGATGGAATAAAAAGATATCAGAGCAGAGTTAATAAATAATATAATAGAAAACATTACAATTTAATCAATTCGAAGAAAGAAAATGAAATTGTACAAGTTAATGGAAGAATACACGTCTACTAGAAATAATTACCAAAAGTTATTTAGAAAATGCAAGCAGCAGTTCATCTTACACGTATATGACAAACTGTATCATAACATCGAGCGAGGGTTTTCAAACTCAATTGTCCAGCATGTCTGCATAACCTGATGACATAGTTGCGGTCACTCCTAATTCAACACCGGTAGTAGGCTGGAGTTGATTTTATCTCACTGGCTCCCTTGTTGCTGCAGCCTGCAAAGAATTATCTCTTTCCTCCTGCCGCTTTGATTGCAGTACGTATCGTCCTACTTCTACTTATCCCGCTGCATTTTTTTGTTTTTTGTGGCGGGGGGGGGGGGCCTTGGGTGCTATTTCCTTGTTAAAATATCCGATGTCAAAAGACTACTTTCAAAACGTTCCAAAGGGCTGCTGTAACTTTGACGCCTGTGGTTATCCTAATACTGCCACCGATGCCGCCGATGTTGCTAGTGTCTGTATATTTCAAGGTGGAACTGGGAAGAAGTTATAATGTAACTGCTGCGTACAATGTTCCACACTTGCTTAGTGCATCCTTCCAAGTACAAGTCCTCAGGTCTCACTGGACAGTTTATCTGGTGAATTTTCATCCGACGATGACCAATTACAGAAAAATGAGAATAATTTTACACTGAAGATACAAATAAAAACAAACTAATGATTTTTGTAGAAAGCATACATGTGAGATTTTGACTGCAGTAATCAGGTTAATTCCTGATGCAACTGGTGGTTTTTATACTGAACCAACACTGCCACCAACCCCTAAATTTTGCATTCATTTTTGACAAGAAATAGCTATTTTGAATATTTTTCTGTGACAAGGCAGCTAAAAGAATCAGTATGTGCCTTATGCATGAATAAAGTTCACTAGTACTATAACAAATTAGCATACTTTTCATCACCCCTCAACCATCTAGATTTTTAGATATTTACCTCTGTAGCAGACACACATAAATACGTAAGCCAAGTCGACAGCTCATTTGCAGCCCAAGTTACGCATTTGATCTCCAATGCAAATCTAACTGTGACAGGCAGTCACCAACAAGCCAACCTATTTCCAAGCCTAACTCAAAGTAAATCTGAACCACATTATAGATTTAGCTTATGTGTGAATTTATAAATGCTAGGCTTGTGATAATTAGGTTCATGCCTTCTTCCTTAAAAATTAGGGGGGTGTCAAAATACGAAACTATCCAGTGAGACCTCAACAGCAGCTATATTCATAAAGTTGATCACCAAAGCTACGGTTGGTGGTTTTGTGGCTGGGTCCCCTTGAACAAAGTAGAAGAAGGGTGTGCAGTGTTAATATACATCTCCATGAATTTTCTTCTTCTTTTTATAGTTCATAACTCGTGAAACTGCAATCCATGAATTAAAACTAGATGGATATCCTGCCCAGCATACAGTCAGTTCATTTAGACGACTCTTTCCACACCTTGGTTGTTTGTTTTTTTTGTTGTTGTTTTTTTTTTTTTTTTTTGTTTATTGAGAATGCTTTCAATATCTTACATGTCGTCTTTCTTGATCACTCGTTGTAACTCAGGAAAGCTTAAGGTTCCTTTTAATCTTTTTTTCCGTCTATATCTTCCAGTTTATTGACGTGCGGGAGGGTAACGTTCACAAACGTCACCGGTCACACGAAATATATATGTCGTCAAGATATGTGAATGCTCTTTGTCAAAGTATTGTTTGTGTTTCGTGTTTCCGATGAGTACATCCTCCTGTCTTTGACATCAAGATAGGAGTGCGACGATGATGAGAACTGTGGCTGTCATCCTTTTCTTTCTTCTTTATGAGTTACAAACAATCGATCAGATACTGATACTTCGTTTTGTTGATTCACGTTTTCTGATGTTCTGATGTATATCCAGTACTGCGATTGAACAATAGATTGTAATGGTGTGTATGGGTTCACAACACGTGTTAACATGTCGATGCATTTGAATGTATATTGATGTGTAACACATCAATCACACTAAATAAATATTCGTATCATCGATTGTACGAAGGCTTGTGAGAGGCATCTACCAAATCGACTTGTGTTGATGACAGATTCCTCCTACCTTAAGTTGATATCTTGGATATTGACATCAAATAGATTTGTGCAACGTGTACATCAAGTGCTCTTACAGCCTTTCACATACACATCAGAGACGTACACGTTTAAGTTTCGCTGTAGCCTTTGGATAAAATTTATGTCCAGGTTTTTGTAGTAAATGCTCGAGCAGTGATATTCAGTTCTTTTTCTCAATACTGTCTTAATATTTTCTTCTTTACATCTGATGGAATTGGTGTTAGCATGATCTATTTAACCCAAGCTTTCATTTCTTGTCGAATCGGGTTGGTCTTCAACAGGAGTGAAGAATAGTGTGTGTGTGTGTGTGTGTGTGTGTGTGTGTGTGTGTGTGTGTTTTGTAGAGGGTGGCGTCAGGCACCATTCTTCCTTGCTTTTCTATGTTGCATCTTCCTCGGATTCCTCACACTTTGGAAAGGATGACGTAAAATGCTATGATATTGAATCCATCACTAATTACGTGTATTGCCAACAGCATCTTGAAATATGTTAATTTCGCTCAGTCCTAAGTTGAATTGTTGCCATCCCACAAGCTGAAATTTTGTCACCGTCTCGAAGAGCATTACTGATAAATTCGACTACAATGGATACAACAATCCATTTTCCTTGATACGCTGAAGGAAGTGTATCGTTATTAGACATGTCAGGATGGTCGTAGAAGCAAACGTCCACTCCTTTGCATTCAAATAAGAAGTCTCTGACATTTGCCTGGCTGGTATCTCACCAATGGTGTGGCCGACGACGTCGCCGCCGATGTATTTATTGTTATTGGTTCATTGCTTTCGTCAGATTCTTAAGGGCTATTACAATAGGTGTAGTTGTTTCCTCTACCGCTTTCTTGCGAATGTTTTGAAAAAGTTGCGATAATTGTCCGTACCGATGTGATATTTCCATTTCTGAAAAGTATGTTTGATCCGTCAACGATTGTAACCCTTGTTTTACGTTTTCAGTAGCATTCGAACTAATTTTGGCTGGTAAGTGGATCGCACATTGTTGACATCAACGGTGGATTTCCATCCACAATTTGTAACGGAATACTTTTAATGTATGTCCTGCCATAAGGTCAAGGTTTACAATATTTACGTCACTACAGAAGGTAAAACCTTTTATTTCGCCTCAACACTCCTCCTGCGATAGGTCATGTTATTACTCATAACTGAAGAGCAACGACTATGACTAGCATTGCAGCTATCGGCATCAGAAGAGATTCTTGAACGAGAACTTTTATCTATACAATGACGGCAAGTTTCTCTGTCACCATGTATCCAAAAATGTGACGTTGTTCTAATTACTTTTTATGTGCTTGGTCGATGGAACTGTTCCTTCAACACATTCAAAGAACAATTACATTTTGTATCAATGGTTTCTTGTGACGCTTTTTGAATAACCAATTTCAAATGGTAACATTCGCTTTGATGCACACCGACAAGTCAGTGTTTGGCTCAGCGTGGAGAGATGACCTCCGACTTATTTTTCAAGAAAAATTCCTTGATGACAATACTGAGGACGAGAATGTGGACGAGACGTTGCCATTCGATGTTGGATAAGGACAGCTTGTCCAGAGGAATTTTTAAAAATCATGTCCAGATCTCCTTTGTATACACTGACTTGTGCATATTTGTTGTCGGGACGATGTGAAAGCTTGAATTTAGCCACTGGACAAAGAAACGAAGAAGGCGTGCTCATTGGACTGAATCTTGTATGTTCTTGATTGGATAAATCCAGTAAACATTATAACATAATCGTTTCGTTGCAGCTTGTCATGTTTTAGCAGCACAGTAACAGCAGAATAATGCGAAGGAGTAATTCCGTTCGAAACGGGTTTCCTTTTTCTAACAGATTGCAAAACACTTCTTAAATCAGGTTTAGCTGGCATTATTTTTAACGGAGAAGAAAAGAATGAGACTTTTCATGACGACGAGATTAGAGGTCGAGGCTTTCGTGCGTCCGCACGATTCTTGGCAGCGGTGCCTTTTTGCTGACGTTGAGATCGTTTCTTTGTCCTTTTATTCTTTTTATCTTGAGATGAGATTTGGGGTTTGGGCTTGGCAACATGACTTGGATCCCATTGTAGAAGCGAACGAATAACTCTTCCTAGAAATCCACGTTCACCAGGTTTCAAGAAATTCTTATTTCTTGAGAATGGCAAAGGTTCTTGAACCTGTGATTTATGTCAATTATGGTTTTCGGAAAAGACATTGTGTTAAAGATAAAAGTGAATGACCCATTGCAGTAACTGGCGTCAAAGTAAACCATCGCAACATTTCTTTAAAACATGCTTCCAACAAGTGAAAATGCACCTACATGTACATTTCTTTTTTGCGACACACAGCATACAGT
This sequence comes from Sinohyriopsis cumingii, assembly GCA_028554795.2. Lineage (NCBI taxonomy): Eukaryota > Metazoa > Mollusca > Bivalvia > Unionida > Unionidae > Sinohyriopsis > Sinohyriopsis cumingii. Next base: position 109,580,003 of record CM068828.1, read on the forward strand.
GCAAGAATCAGTCTCGCAGGAAGATGAAAATGAAGTATGGTAGTGTTGAATAATGCCATGAATGACATAAGTGAATGTAGTGGTTATACTTTTTTGAATTGACGAAAGCGAAGGGTACTGAATCCCCTTCTCGACTCACATTGTGAAACAAATTATAATATTGCAAAAGGTTGGCTTTAAATCGACCACAAAATACTCGTGCGGTAGGTTAATCCGTGACATCGCCATAACCATAATTAAGCCACTATGATCCTAATTGATTAGCCAACATTTGCATACAAGATTTCTGTCTTGTTCGTTTAAGTTCAAACCACATGATGGACATTGGGACACATAATGATGCAACTGATTTTGATTTGTTCACATATTTTGGTAAATGTAAAGAATACTAGCACTGCGACGAGGTCATTTTCATGTACCCAAAGTTTAAGGTTTTTTCGTATTCCTTCGATATCTAATCAAAGATAACGAGATGCATTTGAACAGAATCAGACACAATATCCGTCATATTTGCGACAAATGTCTTTTATGTAAACGAAATAGATTCTCTTTTTCTTTCTTTCAGGGAGGAATTAGCGGAACGCTATTTTTAAAACGATATACTACATTGTGGAGGACAATGAAACAAAAGGGGTTTCGGTTCTATCAAACGTTCGACAAGCCGTGTTTTTTCTCAACTGTTAGGTGCAGCAATCAAAATGTTAAAGGTATGGGCAAGATGCAATGCCTCCCAACTTTGGCGATTACACCTTTCGTGAATCATTTTGAGAACCGGTGATGTAGCATGGATTCTTCAGTTTTTGTTACAAATTCTAAGAACAAAAAGATGACATTATTCTTTTTTATACAGAATAAAGTATTGATTGTTTTCTCTTTAATTACTTTTATTTTGCTGAAAAAGACAACACATGAAACACCATGTTAAAGCGATTTTAGTCATTTTTAAAACCCTTCTTTCATGGGGTCACTGAACAATACGATTCAGTTCTTCATGTTGTTCTGTGACAGTTGATGGGTCACCCTATAAATATTTACAGACTACGTTTGCATGATGACCTAAGTCTGGTCTCCAAGCTTTGAATCCAAAACTATTCCAATCGCGTACACCATTCCAGTATAAAGTCTCTTGATGGACATCACTGGCAAATAACGTCACTATGAAATGTGGACAAAGTGAGATGAATGTCGTATTCGCACAGAGATAGATGGGTACTATCAATATTGCATAACGTTTAACATAATATTGTACTCTTGGAAAAAGTCTTCGTCGTCACTGAAGATCATCTCTTTTCAAGTTGTGGCTGATTAGTCTTCCTTGATCAAGCCAAAGGTCTGAGCAGCATATGAAAAACATAATCCTAACTTGTATAATCCTCAATGATTGAAATCTTAATGGAATTAAACTACCAATACATTTTTGCATTATATTTAATCCAGAGTTTTCTGTAAAGTTCTGAACGTGTATCGAATAATATAGCAGGTATAAAATAACAGGTACAAAATAATGGGTGACGTTGAAGGTATAAACTAATGGGTGATGTCGAAGATCAAACAGAAACAGGTCCTGTAATAAAGCTGACAATTTGCACAATTCATTTGGAGATCATTTTAAATAAGATAATACTTCAAAGATTCAAACATGCATATTGTTGTTTGCCGCCTATTTTTATGCATTTTTTTATGGCACCCTACCTGAGTACATCAATATGTTCAGTATAGTGTTGGCATATTTAAGGATCTGTTCATTATATATGGTATAAAGCAATTTGATATACTAATTTATGGCATATCAAAGTGTGATCCGCCCATGGCGTAATAATACCATTCTCGCAACCGTGTGCTTTTGATTCAAGATCAGTAATGAATTTCCACACATTTATCATTAGTGCCTTATGAAAATAACGATAAAATTCCCGTTTTCTAAATGAATTTAACATGGCACGCCATTTCCTCGCAATCCTTTGTGCTTTGTGTTATATCTCCCCTCTCATGCATAATGGACAAACTATGCAGAAATCTGGAGTGAGCGAAAAAGAATTTGGGCTGGATAAAAACCTTGAATCTGAACTTACACCAAAGAATATACAAGAATATGGTTCGAAGTAACGATATATGTGCACTTTCCTTGGGATTTATCTACAATGCTTAAATAATCTAAGATCAAAGTTGCAAACTTTATCGATATTATATGGTAAATTGATCGGTTACGTGGTGTATTTAATGTTTTGTTGTTATTTTATAAACATATTATTATGTTCTACAAGTATGTTATTATTAATTAAATATGAAAATGTCCAAATGCCGCTCTCTCTCTCTCTCTCTCTCTCTCTCTCTCTCTCTCTCAAACCGAGAGAGAGAGAGAGAGAGAGAGAGAGAGAGAGAGAGAGAGAGAGAGAATGTTTCATGGTCAGTGGTACTGTTATTAAAGCAGAATAATTACTTGTACGCTGTAACCATTAGGTCATTGGAGCGGTCAATCGAGTTTGTGCATTTTTGTCATCAGGTATTTTGTGCATTTTTTATCATCAGGTATTGTAGATACATGATTATTCTCGTAACCAGTGTCACATAACGATTGTATTTACGTATATTATTACATGGGGGTTGTACTTATACACAGATTTTGAACTATACCGTGGGTGTATCTCTGTCATGAAGTTTCACGCACTATCCAGTTATCTTAGATTACACTGTAAAATAGACTCCTTTTGCAGATTAAACATTCTTTGGCTTCACAAATCACGTCCTTTATTGATTCTGGGCCTCAGGAAGGCACATTAAAGTACGTAGCGTAATTTGTCTCTGAAAGGCAAACACAAAATGTCTTAGGAAACATGATTTACAATAAAATGGGAAAAATAAATATTTTATGGGGGATGTACCGCAGATAATATAACGCAGAAAGCTATTCATTAATATAAAGATGGAAAATACAGAGAAGGGCATGATTCTACCAAACTCAGAGACAGTGAATATGTTCCAAACAATATTTTCGAGAAAGTGATTGGTACACATAAACATGGTAGAAAGAGACTGTTACGCATATACACATGGTAGAAAGAGAATGTTACGCATATACACATGGTAGAAAGAGACTGTTACGCATATACACATGGTAGAAAGAGACTGTTACGCATATACACATGGTAGAAAGAGACTGTTACGCATATAAACATGGTAGAAAGAGACTGTTACGCATATAAACATGGTAGAAAGAGACTGTTACGCATATACACATGGTAGAAAGAGAATGTTACGCATATAAACATGGTAGAAAGAGACTGTTACGCATATAAACATGGTAGAAAGAGAATGTTACGCATATAAACATGGTAGAAAGAGACTGTTACGCATATAAACATGGTAGAAAGAGAATGTTACGCATATAAACATGGTAAAAAGAGACCGTTATGCATATACACATGGTAGAAAGAGACTGTTACGCATATACACATGGTAGAAAGAGACTGTTACGCATATAAACATGGTAGAAAGAGAATGTTACGCATATAAACATGGTAGAAAGAGATTATCACGCATATAAACATGGTAGAAAGATTGTTACGCATAAACATGGCAGACAGAGATTGTTACGCATACAAACATGGTAGAAAGAGATTATTATGTTATAAACGTGGTAGAAAGAGATTATTACTCATATAAACATGGTAGAAAGAGATTATTACGTTATAAACATGGTAGAAAGAGACTGTTACGCATATACATATGGTAGAATGAAACTGTTACGCATATAAACATGGTAGAAAGAGACTGTTACGCATATACATATGGTAGAATGAAACTGTTACGCATATAAACATGGTAGAAAGAGATGGTAGAAAGAGATTATTACTCATAAACATGGTAGAAAGAGATTATTATGTTATAAACATGGTAGAAAGAGACTGTTACGCATATACATATGGTAGAATGAAACTGTTACGCATATAAACATGGTAGAAAGAGACTGTTACGCATATACATATGGTAGAATGAAACTGTTACGCATATAAACATGGTAGAAAGAGATGGTAGAAAGAGATTATTACTCATAAACATGGTAGAAAGAGATTATTATGTTATAAACATGGTAGAAAGAGATTATTACGCATAAACATCGTACAAAGAGATTGTTACCCATCTAAACATGGTAGAAAGATTGTTACGCATATAAACATGGTAGAAAGATTGTTACGCATATAAACATGGTAGAAAGATTGTTACGCATATACACATGGCAGAAAGATTATTACGCATAAACATGATAACAAGAGATTGTTACGCTATAAATATGATAGAAGGAGATTGTTACCCATATAAACATGGTAGAAAGACATCGATACGCATATAAACATGGTAGAAAGAGATTGGTGCGTATAAACATGGTAGAGAATTATCCATAACGGTCGTGAATATAATTTGGAATGATTTCTATTTAAACAGCTTCAATGTTATTAGGCTATTTGCAGCAAAAGCATTTATCGGACCGGTTAAGAGCTGCTTTTTCATGACATTTAATATATATATATATATATATATATATATATATATATATATATATATATAGTATATATATATATATATATATATATATGTATATATATATATATATATATATATATATATATATATATATATATATATATATATATATATATATATATATATATGTATATATATATATATGTATATATATATATATATATATATATATATATATATATATATATATATATATATGTGTGTGTGTGTGTGTGTGTGTGTGTGTGTGTGTGTGTTTTGTCTGTTTTTAGTGAAGCAAAACGAAAGAGATAAAGAGATGTATGACAGATACTAGAAACAAATACCTACGTTGCGTCTAATCTTAACACCGATATGTAAATTACATTGTCGTTTTCAATTTCAAGACAAACACTAATGGCTGTTCTAATTATTCCATTATCAGCGGGGCCTGCACAGAGGAAATTACAGTGCATTCGTAAGACTGAGAAAATCAATAACTTGTTCAAGGACTTACGCTTAAGAAACAGGCAATTTACACAATCTGTTTTCTGACCCAAAACACCATTAAAGACGAATTCATTAGAAGCTTCAAGGGACAACCAAAGCAAGCCATGGAATATCTTCACGAAATTTAGATCGTAAAACTTAACACAATGCAAAATAGTTTCATGAAACGATTAAAAAAGGACTGGAGACGATTTAGGGAGTCACACACCAGAAAGGCATAAAATTTAATGTGAAACTATCTCTCTTTCATAAGGACAGGTTTCTGTCAATAGTTTTAATAGCTATAGAATGACAAAAGAGGATTGTTTCCGAATGAAGAAACCAATGTTTTTTTATTATAAATACTGCTGGGGGGGGGGGAGGGCGGGAACACGTACAATATGTTCTCGCTTATAGGAGAAGTCCTACTGCAAACTGCACAGATTCGGATCTGCCACCACATTATGCTACTGCCGGTCATGAGTTTTGTTGTTTGCAGTTTGAGTTTGACTCACCGCTCCGATGTGCTAGTGGCTAGAGCGTCCGCCTTGGATGCGGGAGGAAGCGGGTTCGAGCCCAGGCCGAGTCATACCAAATATGTATATAAATGGTACTAACAGCTGCCTCGATTGGCGCTCATCATTAAGAGGTTAGGGTTAGGACTGGTCGACCTGGTGTCAGGATAATGGATGGGACATCATGCTCCATGTATACGGCATGATTACCCAGTTCTAGACATTAATGTAAACTGCCACACTCCATACACTGTAGTGATATGAATGCGGAAGAAAAATAAATGTGAAAGCTACGTTAAAAAATAAAAAAATCACATACAAATCACTCACACTTAGACTGACTCGACTTACGAACAAGAACTGACTAAACATTTTAAAATGAATTTACAAGAATAATCTTTTCGTTCTACCTATCAGTAAGAAAAATGGACAGAAGCACTGATTTTCGCCGGGTTATCCTATAGCTTGCTAGGTAATGCATTGTTTGGTTTGGGTTTGGGTTTTTTTATACTCTTTACAAGATTCTTCGTTCAAACCAAGCTTTCAAGAACTCTCTTTATTTGAATTTCGTTCGTTATTGTTGTTGAAACTGAAATATCTCATTATTGTCCTCATTTGTAAGTTATATTTGTAAGAAGACATTTTGCTTGCAGCCTACTTAAAATCGATTTGGACTAACGTCTCTTCAGTCAAATCATTTACATTGTTGTTAGGTAAACACCACTAATACTAAAATATACATCTTTATTAAATTTGTCATATGGCAATACCTTTGTAATCATGTAACAATAAACTCACAGTCATCTGCCCATAACATCAGTCATCTGACAATAACCTTAATCATCTGACCATGACCTCTGTCATCTGACACAACTCAGTCACCTGATAATAACTTATCATCAGACAATAACCTCAGTTATCTGACCATAACCTCTGTCATCTGACAATAACCTCATATCCAACTCTCACCTCTGTCATCGGACAACAACCTGAAAAGTCAACTGATAATAACCTCCGCCACCTAATCATAACCTCGGTCATATGACAATAACCTTATAGACATTTGACAATAACCTCAGATATCTGACAAAACCTCAGTCATCTGAACATAACCTTTGTCATCTGACAATAACCGCAAAGTCATCTGATATTAACCTCAGTCATCTGACAATAACTTCATAGTCATCTGATAACAATTTAATAGTTAAGTTCCAAAAGTCTGCCGCAGAATTTTATTTGGGACAAAATAATTAACGAGCCTTACAATATTTTATCTAGGGAATTATCTTTCAAAATTGCACGTGTGCCTTGGGTTGAATGTTAACTATAAAGCTTTATGTACAAGGCCTTTCATACTTGTAATTTTCGTCCACCTCCTGAAAAAGCATGTATATTGAACACACGATTGTACACACGAGTGCATATAACACAGACTGAGTAACATTATTTTTTGGTAAAGTGAGCTTAGTCATGGGTCGATTGTGCAGGCAAGACGAAGGGTGCCGTTTACCCGTGGACCTGGGTTCGAATCTCCGTAGAGTACGAATTAAAAATTATCTAACCTGTATGATAGTATTATTTGTAATAATAATAATAATAATAATAATAATAATAATAATAATATAATATATATAATATATAATAATATACTCGCTATATGTTTTGTGAACATCACAGTTTTATCGATTCTCGATACATGTGTACTATAAATGATTCATACCTTCGTGATATGAACATAGACGCACAATATCGTTGGACGAACAAAAGAAACATTTTCATCTGTCAAAGTGAACAGAATAAATCATTGTCTATTATATTCGTTGTATGCAGCTAGTTTGTATAATAAACTCAGCAACGTGTAGAAAAGACGTGTAAATACTTCATTTTGAATTTAACATGACATTGAAAAATTAATAATTCTTGTGTGCTGACTAATTGTACCAGGTGTTTGTTTAATCCAAATTATGTACAAGATCGAAGCATGATTGTTCAGCTAGGGTGTCCGTAACTAGGGTGTCTGTAGCTAGGGTGTCCGTAGTGCATATGTTAGAGTTGGACTAAATTAATTACCATACACATACATTTGTAAATAAATACAGCATTTAATAACTAGTAGTTTAGTCGTGATACTAATCCCAAACCGATTCGACCTATCTTGTGTCAACATCGATGATATATTCAAATAGGAACTTCCTGTGTTGCGGCTTCCTATTGTTGTAAATGCGCTTTTTACACGTGTTCGTTAAGGGCAAGTTGTCGTCCGGTGGGGAGTTCGTGAAATTATTTTATGCCAACACGTCATCTTATGCCATGAGTGACAATAAAATAATTATAAAAAAACAGTGTTTTAATTGCTTTCTGACAGTCAAGCATTTTAACACATTTGAATAAACATGTAAACTGAATGGATGTTTGTAAGTATCCAGCAATGGAAACCTAAATATTCAGAGGTCGAGGGTCACGAGGAAGTAATGTATCAAGGTCAGAGTGAGCCTTTCCACTTTAGTTTTCTGAGGTATATTCCTTGCAATAAACAGACCAAATAAGGACATACATTTTGGGTGACGGAATACGCTGAACGTTTGTATATATTTTCTAGGCATGAAATATCCGGAATAAATTGTATACCAGCGAGTTTATGTTATTGTTAAGTCATTCTGGTGGCACTGCTGGTCGTGAATATCCGCACAGAAATGTGGAAATGCAAATATTGAAAGTACCGTACTTTTAAAATATAATTCAGTGCCACCTATCTAAGTCAAACAATTCCTTTATTCTTCCTATATTATACGTAATATAAATTTTCTTATTGAAATATATCTTCGGAACGTCTGGTCGCCTTTAAGGATTTATTCTTTTTAACAACAGAAGTCTAGTTACATAATGTACTGATCAATGGACATATCGAACTTCGAAAACGATGATGTGTAAGTCGACATTGACCTTGACCTCTATCTTCGTTGCTAGAGTATACATCTAGATATCGTTACTCGATGTTAAGTAAACAATGTTAAAATTGTGCATTCGTCAAGGGGAGAAATGAATGTGGAGCGAATGTGTACATTTAGATCGAAAACCGATCACAAAGTAATTTCAATCCATTCAGGTTGTTAAAAAAAGCAAGAAAAGTATTAGATAAACTGCAGTCAGACGCCATGTCGCGCGGGTAATGTAAGTACGGTAAAGGAAAAATATGAAATGATGATTTTTGAGAATCAAAATATTGGTCATATGCAGCTAAACAAAAGACGACGCTCGTTTTCAATCTGAGTCATACTGTGAAGTAAGATAGAGTACAAGATGACCCGAGTGGCCCAGCGGTGTCTAAAGCACTCGTCTATATAGACCAACTCACACATCTCACCTCTGTCCGCATGAATTCGAGTCTCAGCTCTACCATCGAGGGTATGTGAGCATCCCTTGGGTCTTTTTTTTTTCTTTCTTTCTTTCTTTTTGTTTTTTGTTTTTGTTTTGTTTTGTTTGTTTCTTATGTCTTCTCTGGTACTTTCTCCACCAAATATACTGGCCTCATGTATATCCTATCACGTGCTTCAAAATGGCGTTAAACCCAATAAAACCAATCCAAACTATCTGAGAAGCTTCTTTGTTTCTTTTGTCAATAAAATGATGCAAACCACGCTTTTGAGGTTCTGACCCTATACGCAGGCCAGAACATTACAAAGCGGTCTCAAAAAAGTAATGTCTTTGAAACAGATTGGAATGTGCCATTATTTAAAACGATATCCTTGTTGCTGATATGAAATACCACAAGCATTATTAGATAACGCACATAGGTAATATATTAAGACTGAGAAAGTCGACGACTACATCAATATACCGCTGGTCCATCCATTATAGCGGACGAAACATCAAATATACAAATGCTTAGCAAAGAGGTTCAGTCAATGAGTTTTTCTAAGTTGGTAAGCAAACGCTTTGAAGATAAATCCTGTCATGGAAACTTCTCAAATAGAAGATTACTGAAAACATTTCACACTGAGTTTGAAGACCCACAGGAAGAAATCAGTCTGGGTTTCGTCTTTTCAAAATATACAGAAAACACAAGAACAGAACATTTAGCGAGCGTTAGAGGGCTGTGTTTGCGATGAACTGCAAACGCCACATAGTAGTCTTTAGAAGGCTCGCACATTAATACTGTTTGTGTCATGGAAAGTGTTCCACCTCTCTATATTTGTTAGATGTATAATTCAGGTCTCACAATCAAACCATCAGAATAAAGGTCGTAAAGCGGACATATAGAATGGTGCTAGAATATTGCACACACTACATGTCTTTAAATCTCAGGCGACAAGTCAAATATTAGTTGAAATAATATGACTATATTCATTCTGCAACGTCGATATGCCAGTCAGATGATTATACGAATAGCTGTTCATCAGATTACTACAAGCAACAAGAAAAATAAAAAAAATTAAATTAAAAAAATAAAACAATAAAAACAACAACTAAAAACGCAAAACACAGCAACAACAAAAAAATCAAAAACAAATGATAGATCTTTGTATATTTTCTTCGAGCCAATGAGTTAATGTTGAACACTTAGACTAAAAATACGTCAAAGACAGTCCTGTACAAATATATCGGTTGAAGGATGATGTTTTCCAACATTTCTTGTCCATAACGAACATGTATTTCTCGCAGTAGACAATTCATATCGTTAAAAATACCCCAGGTGCTAGAGGTACCTAACATAATACAGACTGACCATTTTTGAAAGGAGGAGACCAGATAGAACCATTTGTAACAGTCCAAGATATATAATCGATACCATGCCCTGTGTGAAACAGCACAAAAGCATCGTGCCCAATCCATGTGGATAATAAAGCAACTGTTAACGATTTTGTGACCCCTCTGCATGCATGTATTGATAAATTGCAATTTATAGCTTTAAGTATGGTATTATGTGGAATGAAACCGCATGTATTCGCGTCATTGATTCGTATTGCCGTGAAATTGGATAAACTTTTTTTGCTACATAGTTTCAAATATATCAGATACTTTAGATTTGTTATCAGTACGTCGTGATCGAAAACAGGATAGTGCTCATCTTCGCTAGCCAAGGTGTCGAAATGTTAACTCTGTTTACACCTTGGAATATCGGTCAGATGTTTCAGTGATTTTCTGCAGCCAATGAAATTCACAGACAAGACGCACTGAAATATATGATCGATCCGCCAATGTGTAACTACGTTAACACAGCGGAACCTCGGCTAGCGAAGATGGAGTTCGCTTTGTGTCACGTTTAGCGACCGACAAACGGTACAATTCGCTGGCTCATAAATGGGAAATATTTGTTCGGATCAAAGCTTAATCTGACATAAATGCATCCATTCTACGCCACAAACATACAAAATTTAACGCGTATATTGCCGAGTGTATATTGACTCAATTCCCTATGTAAACGATGTCCACATTACAGTGTCTGCAAGTGCTGTCTACTCATTTTTTATTGGTGTGACGTAGGTCATGTGACGTTGGCAGTTTGAGAATGTGTTCTTTGTAGATAAAATACTCTCGTACATGGTTTTTAATCTTTCATTTATCTGATATCAAAGTCTGAAAATAATGTATTTTGTGATGTCATGGATTCTATTTTGTGTTTCTCGTACGTTGGAAGACTTTTTATCATTATAGACTAAGCGGCAATTCTATTTACATAACGTCACCATAGAAAGCTGCAGAATGCCACCGTGTAGTCGTCTGCTTTGTGTGAAAGTTAGACGCCAATCTGGGCTCAGACTGAGTTTTCACTTTTTCGTGTTCTCAAATGGCTGCCTTTAGCCTTATCAAATGTTTGGGACAGTTTAGGATGGAACTTCACGTCATTATTAGATGAATTATATATATATATATATATATATATATATATATATATATATATATATATATATATATATATATATATATACTCGAAGTCTTTAAGTCTTTGTTTGGGATGTGAAAGTCACGTCGTTTTAGGCAAGCTGGTAGCCTCGATAATACAGATTGGCCCAACCGTTTAATTATTTTAGAATTCAAGTCACTCGTTCTCACTTTTAATTTATATGCTGCATTATTTTTTTTTATTGTGTTTCTACCGCAAGAATGAGAGAATGAGATTCCCTGCATGCGCGGTAAGCTGGTCGGGATCATTGAAGCAGGCTTTCTTAGGGCACATTTTCCAACCCTTTCCTCAGGCTATGGAGGTAAACAGTGCTATACTGAAGAGGTCTGCATAGTCCAGAGGTGGGCAAACTTTCCAGCGCAAGTGCCGCATACACAAATTTACACCTTGTCGCGGGCCGCAATGTTCATTAAGTAAAATAATTAATATTTGAAAGCGGGCCGCAATGTTCATTAAGTAAAATAATTAATATTTGAAACAGCAAAAACAAAAGGTTTTTCTAAATAACATCATAATTAATTTTCAGTTGTTAATATGTTGTTAATATTTGAAAACTTAAACTTAAACTTCAAAAGAAGCACATTTATTTGATAAACAGAGTAACATAAACAAAGTCAGTGCGAATGATGACTTGTTCCTAGGCCGCATGAAAACCCTTGGCGGGATGCATGAAAGCCCGTAGTTTGCCCACCCCTGGCTTAGTCGCTCAGACGGCTACAGACATCCATTTCTGCTTCAGATCAATGGAAGATGACCACATGGCCTGAGCAGCCTTCGTGCGGGTCCGCCACTACGGCTACCAGTGCATCCACACCTGCCGCATCGCAGCTCGCCCATCTCCGCAGGACTTGTGGACGGGTGATGACATATATGACTTGGGCGTGAGTAGGATTAAAGTGAGTTTCACTGTGTTAACCTTACGCTCACGTCCAGACTCCACTTTGTCTGGAGTCAAGACAAACTCCAGACCCTGAAATGGAGAATGGATGCAGTGTATGACCAGGGCATCCTACGTGTCTTGTCGTGCTCTTAGCGCTACACATCACTGCTGTGTCCGTCTTCCTGTCCATTGGCCAGCTGGTGGTTCATACTCGCAGTCCACCGGATTCATTGTTCACATGCAATGAGTGACAAGCCCCAACTCACCGAGGGTTTCAGACCCGTAGGTTACCCTCAGCCTGGTGTAGCCGGCCAGTCAAAGCCGTTGCCTGTGGTGTGGCCGCTGCGCATGCTACAGCTTCTTTGAGCCACAGGTGAGCTACCCCAAAGGGAGTATGACTGCTAGCCCCCACCAGAGGTACTACCCCTTCATGAGCACCCGTTACACCACATTTCCGAGATCAACCGCATAGTGAATACACAATTATTAGATAACGGTAATTTAGGTAAAAAGGTAGCATGACATTTGTTGTGTAAACGATGGGCAAAGTGCTGTATAATATATATCGCTTACAATAGGCTACGTTGCTGAATATCTTTAATTATTATATTATGAACGAAATGTTGAATAACACCCCCACCCCCATATATAGCGAAGTTGTTTGAATCGCCCACTACGTCACCTTTACCGTACAGATTTACAAAACAGGTGTTATTTGGTCCCCAACCAGATTATTGCTCCCATTTAAAGGAACGAAGATCACACGATCTGAATGTGTGCTCTCAAACACCATTTTCCCCACGAAATAGTTTGACACGTGGCTTTTATTGCGAAAGTCAGACCGGACGGTAGCTAGTCGCGTTCAAGTAATTCAATTACTGCTTTCATAACTGTATAAACTCTTTTCGGGAAGTGCACTTGCAAATAACAACGTTTTCGATTGTCGACCGTTGCAGGATTCTCCGTTTATAACGGGACTAGAATACTG
>CM068828.1:109598279-109715779 GCA_028554795.2 Sinohyriopsis cumingii
TGACTGATGTAATTGGATTTGGGGCACCTAAATGTTGGAGACGAAAATAAATATAAGAATTTAAATAAATAAATAAATATACGTTTTAATAAGTTGTAAATAACACAATGAGATCAAGTTATTCAGTAATCGTTTAAATATTGTTTAAGATAATATTTAGAACTAGTAAAATGGATTAGAGGGAAAATTGCTATTATTATCCAAAGCCGCTTCATGTGCATTTCGTTAGAATCAAAATGCATAAATCATTAAAAATAATATGTGAATTAAAATGTGATACGCAATGAATACAAAACTACATAAGTGCTTGTTCCAAGTCAGATGAAAGAACTCGTGTGTTACCACGTAATAAGAAGAAATTCTGAGTAAAAGAATCAATTACTATCTATATTGTAACGGAAATATTCTTCTCCGAAATTCAATTATATGGCGTACGCAAGTATAATGGTATTTTTTGTATCCAACATGACCAATATTAACATGTTTGACGAGGAGGAATCTTGGCGAAATTGGAGAACTTTATCAACAAATCTATTTAAAAGGGCAGTATTATTGCTCAGGTTCAATAACCAGTATAATATTTACAAATGTGCTTGACATGGGCCTGTTAAGCAGATATTTGCTCTAGAAAAGAATACAAAAATGTGTAACAACATTAGTGTTGTCAGATGTTAAAAATAACACAACATTCGTATTGTCAGATGCTAGAATACAAGATCAATATCCCCATTGTTACTGTTTAATATTAGTAAGTTTCATCTACGTGAAAAGGTGACTCATATGAACACAATCGAATAATGGTTACGATGTTTTCTTTCATTTAGTACATGTATGTTGTGGCGAATTCAACGTTTGACTATTTCCATAGAGCTTTATTTTCATATGTTTTATAACGGGATTTAACGTATCTTCAAACATGATTAGCCCTTAACTGTAGATTATAAAATCTGAGTGAGAAAAAAACTTTGTCTACTGGCAATCATTTTTGTCTCCTGTTCGATTTTCCCTTTACGAATCCCCTTGACTAAGGACCTTACTTTATATATATATATATATATATATATATATATATATATATATATATATATATATATATATATATATATATATATATATATATATATATATATATATATATATATATATATATATATATATATATATATATATATATATATATATATATTACAAAGTTTTGTTTGTGCGGACTAAGATGTGTCTTTTTGTATCCATATTACTCTTTACTTGTAAGGCGTTTTGCACGATCAGCGAAAACCAACCAGTTAACGATGGTTGGATTGGAACAATATAGCATTCGTTCACGCGAAGGCTACTGGACTTGAATTCACAGTCTGGAAGCAAACCTTTATATCTTGACGTTAAATATGTACCTAAAAGGAAGTAAACCTGCGTCAATGGAGGCAGGTATTTATTAAATTCTATTACTTAGTCCGACATTTCAAGAGAAATAAAAACCCGTATGATATTAATCTGTATACATCACTTTCACCATCCATCCCAAGTGAACTACAATTACAATATACAAATGAACTACATTATATGTAATTCTCTTTAATTATAATGTTGTGTGATGTTACCAGAAGTACTGATGCTGAAAGCCATCAGTATCAATGTTTTAACGGGAAAGCGATACAATAAAATTGCTATATTAATACGCCATAGTGGAACTAAGAGGATGCGTTAAATATAATGATTTAGAGAACTAGCGCACAGCCGATTCAAATACGTCATTACATTGTTAATAGCCAGTAGTCTTAAGAGATCACGGGAGGGGCCAGGTAGTGAGAAAGAGAACCCAGAAGAAAATTTGTGAATCATGCATGGATTGGTGTATGTAGATGTTTATGAATTATTACGCGTGTTTTGATAGCAGTGGCTATCGTTCGAAGGTTTTAATCATCCTTTAATAAAGACTAAAAATATGTGTACTGTTTTGTGAAGACGATAATCTTTCTCTAATGAAAGTAAGAAGACAACTTTCTCCTAATAGTAACTTCGACTTCTTTTATTTCTCCCGACGAGCTAAAATTTAATTAATTTATGCGGCTTGCTGTCCTCTAGCGTGCAGAGCCGAACAATATGTAAATTCTGTCTTGATGACCTGAAACGTAAACGAACCATTATTGTGCTTTCTCTTGCATAATTCGTGCGATCTGCACACTGCTTGAGAGTGGAACCAGTCTTACTGTATTCATACATTACCACCCATACTATCCTTAAGAAATCACGAACAATTCACGGCCAAATCCAAACTTGCATTGAGCTGATGCTGCCGACACAATATTTCGTATCTAAAGATAGCTAGAGATGATTTGTTTGCTACAACGGTGGTCATGCATGAGCTATACCCAGCACGATAATAATCTTCTTCAAACTGCATCACAGAGAAAATCAGTACTACCAGTCTATCAACTCTTTCCTCGCAATGATGATGCGCAGAGAGCGAAATCTAACCTCCTCAATTAGTGACCGCATGAAGCGGAACTGTCAGTAATAGTGTTTGCAAAATGCTTTAGAACTTGCATTTACAGTTGTAGTACATTTTATTTCGAACAAACATAACATTTCAAATGTATTTACAATAGTTTCATTTTAATGCAGTACTTCATATATTATTTTAATATTTTAGATAAATTGGACTCTGAAAACAGATGATCGAAGTTTAACCTATCAAAACTGTTTTAACATTCAGACTTTTCCGTTAGTATTTATTGTAGTTTTACAAAGGCCAGAACGCAAAGGAATTGTATTTCATAACCAGTGAAAAGACTATTTGAGAATATTCTCTTAAATGTGAAAATCTTGAACCTATATAATTTCTGCGTGCAGCTATGAGCCATTGTCAGGAGGAGCGGAAAATGTAGTGAAACAAAAAGAGACATAGAAACAAAAGAATATCGAAGACCTATTATTCACATGTTTCCTTTGCGACTTCCTCTGACAAGAAAACATGACAAAAGGATGTTCAATTGCGATTTATCGGGAGCAATGACAGTAATTTATTGACAAAACCAAGAGGCGTTTTCAACAGAACACGTTTAAAGATGATTGACTATGCTGATTCATTTCCTTTCTGGCTGTGACATTAAACTGATTTCTGAACAGACACTCGATTTGTCGATTACATCTTTGTTTTGATAGGAAGGCTTGGTGTCGTACCCTAATAAGGTATGACCTACTAGTTTTAAAATTCTATAGTGATGTCGATCTGATGGAAAAGACCCGTATCACAAACAATGTGATTCCTGTATGGACAAGCATCACCATTTTAAAATAATTTAATTAGAAACAAATATTGTTTGGTCGCAGCCTAAAGAATAGGATTTAAGTTTGTATTTATAGGGACATAAACTTTGTGTACCAGCACCCCACCCCCATCAAATTCCATGTTGCACCACTCCGTATGCTCCTTGTGGTATGGTATTCATAAGCTGATCATCAAATAAATACGAATCTGAGGGGATAGTAGGTTCTGAATGACCTAGTCTGCTGCAATATAAATCTAATTTTTAAAAACTATTTTAATTGGTTCCAGCACATAGCAAATCTGTTTTGTTAATAGAACACAACTTCGTAAGGAAGGGAATGGTAGCCAGTCGGATGTCTTCGCCAAAAATAATGTCCATGTCTGAAAGGTAGTGTACTTTTTATATACTGTTCCTGGCATTGACTCCATTACATTTTATTTGGTTACCCTTTCCTTGTAAAGTTGTTCACGGGCTAACTATGGCAGCAAAATTAAAATAAAATTTTGTATAAAACCAAACTATTTCAAGAAATGGTCGAATCTGTTTCAAACAATTGGTTTTAACTGCCCTGACTAGGTTTGAATAAGCCATGCCGCGTCTTGCTATGAGCTTTGTCCTGCGGTATGTACTGAGTAGCCTACCCAACACGAACTGTTATTCAGAGGCGTGAGACAAAACAAAAATGATATCTACAAAACTACAGACATTTCATTTTCCATCCACTTCAACATCTTGCACATAAGACGACAACAGGGCGCACCAACATTTACCAACCCAAAGAGCATGAACTTCAATTGACTAAGACCTATTGGAGTTGCTAAGGCTTTTAACGTTGTGGCATTGCCTGCAATCGGCATCAGCTAACATTCTTTTGTAAGAACCAGCTTGGAAATGGATTTTTTTACCGTCAATATTGCTAACATACTTGTAAAATATTTGGCATCGGCACAGCGTAATAGGCTGATTTTTATTTAGTGACGGAAGCCTATACAAAAACGAATATCCTGCCAAGCACAACTGTGGATGAATGCAAAGAGCCTGGGGGTTCAAAATAAAACCAAACAGATTTAACATTTTATTTATCACGTTAACAATCGTTTCCGGTGCATTGAAATGCATCGAACAAATCCTGATTCTGACCGTTTCCGAGTTGCTATATCTACATCTTGATTTAACATTCCATGACGACCTGGCCTGCCTAAACGCAAACATGTTTGGATAATAAATTGAATATATAAATATATGATTTTTTGAAGTTGTGGCGTTGACTGACTGATAACTCTGGGCATGTGTCAACATTCGCAATATCCTCTTTCTCCACTCCCAGGTGACATTGTAGAGGATTTCCTGTACTGACATCTTTTTTCGAATCATTCTGTGATTTGTCTTTTATTACAGTAATAAACAATCCATTAAATAACCATCTAGCTACGCACAACTGCGACCTCTGCATGCATAGTTTCATCGTATTGGCATGAACTGATTTCAGTCTGCCTCCAATACATAGCTGATAGCCCATCTCATGCATAACTTCTTTAATCTCGCACTGCTCTTTCCGTTGTATCAGTGAGTTGTTCTGATTAGTTTGGAGATGTACTAATGACACTATCCCTACCTTGAACTTTCTACGTCATGACCAACGTTTGAAGTAATTGGCCTATTGTTGCCGTACACCATTCGCCACGTATTTTCCATCTGTTCCCAGTAGTCGGATACGTACTGAGAGGTTTATTTTACTTCATCTTCTGCAACATCAATCTGCCAAAATGATATGCATGGATATACGAGTAAAGCCATCAGCCGTGTTCTACAGTACAACAAATTAAATGGTGAAAACCCAACATTCTGCTCATGACACGCCCTTCGGCAATGCAAACGAGGCAACTGCATTGTGTCTCGCGCTTTCAGGAAATAAAGTCCACAATGCAGTTTATTTTCCTTCGGGGCCCCGCTCATCGCTTGCTACATTGGACCCTGCATGCTGCATTGGGCCCCACACATCCTAGGGCCGGGCCTGATTCTGTTGTGGTATTTTACGATACGCGTATACTGTCGCTTTTAAATACAGGTCACAGTCTTGAGACCTCTCTGTACAAATACGTCACAGAATTGGTTTCACAATGCCGTTTTAATTTTTCGACCAAACCGTTACACATTGTGCGAAAGGCCCCGAGTGGCCTAGTGGTCTAAAGCGCTCTCCGTTACGGATCACTCCCATCTCACCTCTGTGTGCGTGGGTTCGAGTCTCGGATTAGGTTAATGTGGGTATGTGAGAAAGCTTGCTAGTAGCTTCTCGTGGGTCGGTGGTTCTTGCCGCTATGTATAGTCTATCGTGTGCTGAAAATGGCGTTAAACCCTACAACAACAACTCATTGTGCGGTACAGCGTTAAACTTATCTGTCGGATCGATACGAGTTTACTGATTTAACCCAAAAGCTCTGACGTAAACTGTGATCCGCAGTCCGTGAAAAATCATTTCGGTACCGCTAACCTGATAACCATACATACACGTGTCTACGTCACACGCTCGCTTTTGGTACTCGTTAAAGCGTCACCCTATGTTAGTCTGTTTGCGTAGTCTACAATGATTAGTTGATAACGGCATTTCAAGTCTGTAACGGGGAAGATGGAACCCACAATGTTCACATTCACTATTTTCACCCGAGCTTCTATCACAGATACTTAGCCTAACAGTATTCTCGTCACCCTGCCTTTTGAAACGATTTTCGGAGTCGTAAAATAGTTTGCAAAACTTTTCTACGTCGCTATTTACCCCAGACCAATATATATTCATAACTCATCAGTTGTTTTTCTCGTGCCTGAGCAACCTACCGTTCTAGATTCACGTGTCAATTTTAATACAGTTGACCTATATTTCTGGGGAACAACCAGATGAAGACATTTCTCAGTCGGATGCAGTAAATTCCATATGCAATAACCCTCTACTGTGCAAAGAGTTTGTGCTTTCTCCACCAGTACAACCCTTCTCCGCCCCTATCACGACTTTTTTCTACCGCACTAAAGAATGAGGCAGCTTCTATCTCTCGTTCAAGCTAGTCGCGCGAAATATCACCCACAGCCTCCTGTACATTCAATTTACCCCACGGTAAGTGCCTGCGACCTAATATTCACTACTTGCGCAAAGGAAATTCTATAATCTGTTACGCTGGGAATATAGAATCCTCCACATTTTCAATCGTCAAGTAGTAAATCAGTTTGCCCATGCATAAGGCTTCGACCGTTCCTGTTAAGAAGGTCCTCTCAGTGTCTATTTTCGCAACGGGAACGAGGTATTGTTTGTGATCCATTAACACACATTTTGATTTCCTATCAAGCATTTGTACATCCCATTCCAGACCGCGCTTTACTACTGCGCCTGTACATTTAGTGCACACAACCGTCACGTCATCCCCTTTAGCGGGTACTCTCGTCTCTGGAGAAAGACAAGTGCTAACCGACTGTACAACTTTATGATACATTTGCTCAGCAGCACGTGTTGTGGTCACGTATACTGTGCTCATTTTACCCGTTTGCAAATTATCACACAAAAAACTGTCTTGACAATGAACTTTCGACCACCTCCTACTTTCAATGGCGACTCCTACCTTTTGAGCGCCCATTTAACGTTTTAGCAACACAAATATGACCATATTACTTTAATTTATAATACTGTAGATCACCCATACGGGTAAAAACTGGCATCGCTCAGCTATTAAGATCCAACTCATCGCTCGCAATAAATTTAGTAACTCACATTGACGAAGCAACCAATAATTTCCCTTCCATTTCTGCGCAGTATCGTACCTCTCAAATGTATATAAGTAACTATTCATGATATCTCTGTCTGTTTTAAGCGTCTCTTTAGGGCTTTTAAATAAGTTTACAGGCAAGCAAAGTAAAGACAATCTTCGGCGTCTTCCACGTTAACAATGCAATTGCGAACCGTGAGATTGGCATCTTCCTCAATGGGCAGCACATAAAACACGACCCGACACCAACATACCTGGGTATGACTCTTGACAGATCGGTGACATTCAACAACCACCTGAAGAAAACTGCAGAAAAACTGAGCACTCGAAACAACCTACTCTGCAAACTGGCCGGCCCAACCTGGGGCGCTAATGCTCAGACACTCAAGACATCAGCAGCTGCCATATATTATTAAACAGCAGAGTATTGCGCTCCTGTCTGAGCTCGATCGTTCCATACCAAGTTAAATGACGTCCAGTTCAACACAACAATGCGCATAATCTCTGGAACACTCAGCAACACTCATCCTCCGCATCTCTGTCGGCAGGAAGCAACCACAAAACTTTTGGCTACAGTTTATGCTAGTGAGAAATTTTCACTGTACATGGACATCACCTCTCGTCTAGCAGTCTGCTTGGTTTCAAGACAACCAATCTGGTTAGGTCCGTTGCCAGAGGATATGACAGATATTTCGGCATGGAGTTATGAGTGGTTTTCAATAAATGGTGTAAACCAATCTGACGCAACTGAGCCATCTGCCTGCCTACCTGGCTTGAACCTTCCACGACATCTGTGGACCACGCGGAACCGTTTTCAGACAGACCAGTGTCGTTGTGCAGTCAGCCTTGTCCGATAGGGTCAGGCCGCGAACACTTCCTGAAGATGTGTGCTCTACAGGCTATGTCACACAATGTGAACAACTGTCCACTGACAAAGTTCCCCGGTCGATTGCAAGCTCTGCACCTTGCTGATGATGACGCTGTTAAATGGCTGGGCATGCACTGCACACGATAAATAAATAAATAAATAAATAAATAAATAAATAAATAAATAAGAGTACGCCTAGTTTCCTATCTGAATAATTACTATCCAAGTAATAACATTACATCTTAATACTGTTACGTTATGTAATATATAATACAATATATAGTAGTATCAAATGAAATATTTGACACTTCATCTCCATATTTGGAACTTTCTATTATTATTTTGCATGGTAAGGTGCTAATATGTAACTGGAAAACGGTATAAAGTCGATACATTCAACATAAATAAGAGAACCCAGGCGCATAGGGTCTGAGAGTAGACTATATTTTGTTTTAAAAATATTAAATCTCCCAATTGTATTCTACACCTCATTTTTTGGGTGACGGATCACGCTTGTAACAAAATAACATCTTTGTCACACTAAAGATTTCACTCCGACTATCATATGATACGAAACAATACGATAATTTACTATGCAAATACAAATCTCATCACACGGATTTATATAAAATAAGAACAAAAATTGAATACACGCATCAATCCGCCTAATGGAGTTAGACTATATATTTTTTAATCAATCATAATAATATCAGGCACAAATTAGATGACAAAAGAAATTAAAACATTCATAGGTAAAATATATAAGATGTTTGTTATGCTGGTTGGAGAGATATTATTCGTCGCTACTGAGAATCTAACCCAGTAACGTCGCCCTCTTAGTTAGAGGAGTGATTAATTGGATTTGGCTGGCGTTATCTAGAGGATGACCTCCCTCGATGTTATAACCCGGCGGGAGTGAGAAAAAAATATAATTTCAACAAAGAACCGAGCAAGAATATTGGGAAGAAATAAAGCAATACGAGCCCCCTTAGACAAGAAAAATAACGAATTTAATCAAAACATTAAATTTGGCAGTTCCAATTCAATCTAAAATATGTAAACTTAATTTAAGAGCAGTGTTCAGTTTGGATTTATTTCATCATAATAACAAGTGGTGAAAAGTGCGCAATGTCCACGACTGATTTGCATCACCATTCTTCCCTTGATCTTGTATCAACGTCTCCCTGTTTCCTCGAGCCTTCCTATTCTCTACGTTTCGCCCCTTTCTGGACTTCCTAGTCCATTATTCTGAACTCGTCACTCCTTTTCTTTAGACTTCCGTCTTCGGACTGTCCCGTCTTACTCCCAAGAAAGCTCTTCCTTAAAGGACAAATTATCTGTATGTACCACTTTCTACGCGGACATAAAATTCCCTCACTTCGTTACTCAGAAGAATACTAGCTATCCACACACTGCGTAAATTCTGACTTAGTACGGTAGAACATTACCCTCGCTTCACATCGACAGGTCATAAATTACCACGTCAGCGTCTATTGAATATTTCTGTATTATTTTACCTATACTACATGTTCGATTACTACTGCATGAAATTCACAAATTCTAACTCACAGCAATCTCTAACCTACAAGATTATTTAAACATTACAACTCACGATAATCAGTATCGTCCTAACAGACAAAGGAAACTATTGTATATAATCCTATGAAATCCTACACATATGAAATATTGAATCGCATGCAATCAATTCTACCAATGAATTAATAACTGTAAAATTCAAAGGTAAATTGCATAACAACTTTTCCATGAAATTGAATAAACGATACATAATATGGAACCTTATAGCGAACACATTTGTATAAAACAAACAATCAAAAAATAGAAAATTACGTGGGAAATTAAAATTGCGTACCCTTAATGCTGTTCTCTTTCAGAACTTGAACCTTTTAATCCAATGGACAGTTTGTCTGAAGGACGAACGAATACGACACGCTTGCTGTACGAAGTGGACGATTCTTAAGGAACGCAAAAGAAATACATGGAAGTGTGTTCCTCGTATCTTTGGATGTACAAATATGGCTGATTTCCTATCGATTACTCTTAAATGTGGACACAATACATTAGCGTGGAATAAACTCATCAACACTTATTTTTGATCAAGTGCAAGATGTTATGGACGACCAGCTTGTGACCATCCTGTGTTACCTCTTCATTGCCAAGGAACATTCATTTTTCCTTCATGTCGTTGGTGTACCAAAATGTGTAAATAAGAATAATGTCTCCGGACCGTGGATACCATTTGTACAATATGAAAGGTGGCACTTTCCTGCCAGTGAACAATACCAAAAGGATGAAGTTTCGACTCCACGACTTTTATCCGTCCACATCAGTGAATTCCTAATATTGAAACAAGAATCTACCGACTATCCGTCTTGGTGTCAGGAATTAGGGGCCAACGAGATATTCAAAGAAAGATACCGATCTCAAGAAGGCATGACTTTGGAACATGTGATAAAGAACGAAGGTAGAAAATCGTTGCCAAAGTTATGTTGAATTATTTGTTGAGAGCAAGGCATAAACGTCTGATATTACCCAAGACGGAATACTTTGCAAATCCAAGTCACTTGTTTCAACTTGTAGGCGATAATGAAAACTTATGAAACAGGTGGTAATTCTCCGTGAATGTTTGATTTTGGTGAATTATTACGAATTGACAGAACTAGCACCCTCTGACGAATTGTAGATGTCATTACTGCATCGTACGTGACAGCCAATGCCCAATTAAAATTGCATGATGCGCTGGAACTCTTAAAAGATCAATTCCTTTACTGTAACACCAATAGATGTATACCCATTAATCGCCCTGGTAGCAATCACCCATACATTGAAGACGACCGGTTAGAAGCATGGAATGACGAACATACAATAGACACTGTTGCGAGTTTTGGCTAGTGTTTGAATAAAAAAATAACGGATGCTAGGACAGAGACCGAAACAATCAAGTGCATACCAAGTGCAATGTACAAATGACTGACGCTGAACGATCGTTTGAGTCAACAAATCAACTTTTAGGTGTTAAAGAAGCGCTAAAGTCATATCAAGCTCAAGACTTTCGCGTGAAAATATTCCATCCACACAAAATTTTAGGTCTGCAAAATCACCCAATCGTCATGCGATCTTTAGAAAAGCCATATCAAATTGTCTACTAGAAACGAGTGCGACTTCCACACCACACTACATTTTATGGACAAGCAGATGTCACAATTTATTGATGTATACAGGAGAAGTAATTGATACCGTGCTTTTATTACGACGTTATTTTACCATAGGAGAAGTTATGAGCATTTCGATGTGAATGAATGCGTGACCGACGAAATTTAGTAGCCGTTATCTGATGACAGACTGAGTGTAGTATGAGATGAGAGGGATAAGGAAAATATTCTACCGCCCTTGTGTTTTCACATGAAGCTTTTTGGGGAGCAGAACGTCCGGTTCAGATACGTCCCGAGCTACTAATAAAGAAGACGGAAGTAAAACTAGCAGCGCAGTCGAAGTTGACAAGTCTAGTTGGTGGAGAGAGTCGAGGAGGAGGAGGAAAAGGATTCGAGGAGGAGAAAGTCGAGAAGAATGAGGAGTATAGAGAAGACTAGGAGGAGAAGGAATTTGGAGAAAGTCGGGAGGAAGAAGAGTAGGAATTGGAGGTTTAGAAGAGAAAAATACACAGATGGGTAGAATACAAAGACAGGTGGAAAGCTATCTCACACTACTAATCAAATGATGCAATAGGCTATCAAAGGGTCGAGCGGAAGGAGAGTACTTGGGAAATTTTAATCATTTAACTATTGAATTGTCATTAAATTGTTATTCGCTGAATTTCACATTTTTGTGTATTCGGTCATTTAACCGTCAGCATTGCTGATTAGGGGCTGGGAGCTTTACATCTATCTTTCACTAATTAAACTTCCAACCACAATCGAGCCTGGGTAGGACTTCTATAATAATTTAAATAAAAAATAATGGAAGCACCCCACCCCACATCTACCACAGTGACGGAATAACAACTGGTCACGTCACAAAGACATTCGTCGTACTTTATCAGTGCTTCATACTCACCAAGATGTGTGTATAGCTAGTTGGTTGCTCTAACTGATTCACGGCTGGAAGGATGTAAGTGATATGAAAGTCTTGGCCTCGGGGTTTAGGTACGAAAGTGGTTCATTATGCCAAAGACATTGCGTGTCACCGATCCAATAAAAGAAGTTGACTTTGAACACTGAAGGATAAGCTGGATGTCAAAGCGACTATAGAAGCAAGTTTAGGAACAGTGGTAGAAAAGAAAAGAAAACAGTACAGAGGAAGCTATATTGCAAATCCACAAACGTTGTGTTTTATAGATAGAAAAGAAGGAAGAGTTCCGGCAGAGATTAGAGACAATTAATTCTAATAAGACTAGACGAACAATGAAACAAATATAGATGGAGAATGTTTTACACTTACTTGTTTGTGCAGATGCTGTAATTTTAATTTCTACCAAACTAACGTACGAAATCGATTATCAACTATCACAGCAAGTCATATACTACAAGCTATCTTTCATATAAAACGTTACACCAAACTTTTGTTTACTTAATCAAAAACAACAAATTATTTTGAAACTGGTGCAAGTAGATCTTTAGGAGGTGTCATTATTCGTTCACTTTTAAAAATGATATCATAATGATAAGCTAATATATAAAAGCCAAAGTCCCCACAATGACGATAATAAAGGAGTGTTGGTGTAGCAAGTTTATACTCTAAGTAAATGAGAAGTTCCAAGAAAATGCGTCCCAAGAAAAAATCTCCTTCCAGGAAAGAAGAAGATACTGTTGTTAAAATGCTCAAGTACTGTACAAAATCTCGCCGCTCGGTGACAGTTTTTCTTGCCACTTACACTTCGTTTGCATTCATGAGGATGCCTGCCAAACCTGATTTAACACCGGTGTTTCCTAATTTGATGAAGAAAAAAAATATGAAACTCAGTTCCAAACACGAGCTGACGTGATTAGTCCATTATGGAGACCTCATCGACGACTGCTGCGGACAGTCGAGTTGATACAACGTGTCGGAAATAAGGGGAGACGAATTCCTGGATTAGAAAAAGTAGTGCGAGATAGCTTTTACTTCAGTGTTTTTGCTACTGACGAATATATCACCAAGAAGTGTACACCAGTATAATAACCGCCCAAGAAACAAACTTCCAACAAGCATGGAACAGGAAGAAAATCCCTCTTAGTTTAGCTAAACATTTAGATGTTTTGTCTGTATGGACCAAATGAAAAGAACCAATATGAAAATAAATTATTCAATACGCACCCAAAGAAATCAAACATTCCGTATGCTTGCACGTGTTTATAGATACTGTACATTTGTCACCGATACATAATCAACCATGAGGAAATCATCAGAATGTTATTCACCAAATGGTTCAAAAATGTATCATTCAAAAGAAAAGAATGCCTATTCAATGAGGATGATTTCTGCTCATGCTGATAGGACTATAGTTCTGAGTAGTTGCTCGTATATTAGGCTCGATTGCTTAACCTCTTTTAGGATGACTTATGATATGATATGAGGAGGAAGAATATAAAAGGACACCTTCTCTTGAAAGACATCACATTTGTACTTTTGGAGCTTATAGAAGGACAACAACTCACTTTTGTTTCATACAAACGATGGATGGAACTCCATCGTTCGTACCAGCAACGGATACCTAACCTAAACTCCTAATCCTAATCTGAGATCTCACAGTTACAACAAGAAATACAATCGTTGATGAATCGAACGGATTGTTCAGAGATAGACATATCGCAGAGGTATATACAATTATTGCAACGTCTTTAACTGTTTCACCAGAAAACTTTAGACGAAACAGCTTTAGAACAGAGAGCTAAACCTAATCTGAGAGATATCAAGACTGTCATGAAAGGCGATAAAGGACATTAAGCTACAAAGACAGACCCAGTTTCAAATATGAAAGAAGACACAAGAGAAATGTTTCAAATTCCGTCTGCTCAAATACTTAGTAAGAACTCATCCTCCTTGTTGGCACCTTCCACTACATCCAGACGAAAAGAAATGATAGTGCGGGTATTAAAGATGATGTCAACAACTTCTTAAGCAGAAGAAAACAAGAAATAAGGGAAGACAGAAGCAATAACAAGATGTGCAGGAAAAGGTTACCATCCAACAACCAATGGTGAATCTCAAAAGATATAACATAAACATCAACCTAAGAGCAATATCGAACAGTTGGTAAGTTACTTAGCAGCAGCAGTAACAACCACAGTTAATCCCATTATGGATACACTTAGCTGGTATTTACTACAACCCTGTTCAAGCTACTGGTTATGGATGAGTTCAGAAATTGTGTCGTCTGCTAAAAATAAAGATAAATGTGTACTTCTACGACAATGATTAGAAGGACAATCGAACCACATTTTAAATACACACATTTCGACGAAACACTTCCACAAGTCAAATCAATCTAGAAGGCATCGATCAGCAGTAGCAGGTAGATTAAGCACATTTAGGCCATACATCTCAACTTACAGTATTGCTTACAAATATTTTTTGTGTCAATGACGTATTTTCAAGATCAGCTCGGATAGTTCGAGTAACACTGAAAATGGGGAAACGTCGACTTAAAGAAGTTAAAGTTCGTTCGAAATAATATTTGCCTAATTTTGATTATTGGGTAGCCGATTCACAAGGCATTGAGTATAAAAATGACCATCATCCGGTTAAACTCAGTACTACAACTCCTTCTCGGAGTTCCCTTAGTTAAGAACTACATAAACAACCTATGTCGGTGCAATGTGGAGAAAGTGTCCCGAAAACTCAAATCGTCTTTCTTCTGCTTAATAATTGTGGTGTATTACGTCATTGGAAGTACGATTAAAAATTTGAGTTTGCAACAAGGGGCTAAATAATTGTGGACAATTTTACTGAGTAGTTAAGTAGTTGTATTGGTTGTCCTCTTCCCAGTACGTCCTTGAAATATACTGAAAAAACAACAACAATGGTAGATGTTCTGCCAACGCCATTCACCACAAGAACTTTTCCAGTCACAAACAACAGCAACCCAGTTTTGAACACTTGGAAAGTCATTCCACTTTGACCGCAAGTGACTCATCAAAAACCAGAACCATGACACTGCAAACGATCATTTTTATATCGCCTAGTGTCCGTTCTTTGAATGTGACTTCGAACAATAAAATATGTTCTTCAAAGCCAAGTTATCTAACGGATCACGAAGCTCATTGGGAAATGGCAATTTTAGAAATCAGTATTTTACGAAAGCCCTCGATATCAGCGAGAGAGAAAATATGTTCGTCGTCGTTCTATGCGTGTTGTTTCCAGAAAAGTCGATTGGGGGTAAGGAATGGTCACGTACAAGTTTATGCTACTGTTTCAAAATTTCTCTTTTTTGATCAGTCGTCTCCTCTTCTCGATATTTCGAACGTTCTTCTCGACTTATCTTGAAACATGTGTCGTATTGTTTCTGACTAGAGTGGTCAGTTTGAAATCCATGACCATGTTCTCTGGTCAGTTTAGTGATTCCTTCAGCCAATCACCAGGAAAACAGGAGACTAACTGTTGTTCTTGTTCTGGACATCTTGACATCATAAATATATTTTTGTCTCTTCTTCTGGATCAAAAACATCCTCATCATCTATCGTCGTAGGTTCATCATTGTCCTATTTTTCTTTTTTCTTCTAGTGGTCTAGGATCACTTCTTTCAAACTTTTGATTTTCGGAATATTGTCAAGTTCTGCATGCAATATGATATTCTTGTGTTTGCCAAGGTAACAACACACTAAAATTCCACACGAATTTGACTTGATTTTCTACGGTGGAAATATCCTTCGTCGCTGCCTCGGTCTGACCTGAAATCAAATCCCCCAAAAGCATATCCTCCTTTGTAATCGTTGTACAAGTTACCTTGGCGGCAATTAGTACCTAACTGTCATGTTGCTTCAATCACTGTAACGATCATAGAGATCTTTTCCTCCATGTCCGCTTGTTGCACATGTAAACTGGTGTGCACACCTGCCCTGCTTATAGTCTGCTGCTAGTATAGGACGTTAAAGATGGAAGCGATGATTCCAAGCCAAGCCCTGAATACCATTTGAGGCCTTAGCATTGACCTGTCATCGGGTGGAGCCTTCGACCAGATGCAAGAAGGACAACACTTCCTCTAATATGTTTGACGCAAACTACAATGACAGTCGACAGAGTAGCAGCCCCTCAAGATGGCAAAGAAGAGGAGGTAGAAGGCAGGTACGATGATACCAGCGACAATCGTAGATTCGAAAGCGACCTAATCCCACTACCTAGAGATATTTGCAACGACTACTCCACCTACGCCACCAAGAACTGTTCTTGTAGCAGCAGCAATGAGAAAGGAAACTCCCAAGTCTACGAATCCAGAGTCATCAGTGCAACAAGTGGCTAGGCAGGGGAGAGTGGAGTACGAGAAGAACAAAAGAGGCAAAAGAGGAGATCAGCAAAAACTTCAATACAGAAGGACACACAATCAAAGGGACAACAATCAGCACAGTTAGATAAACAAAGACAGTCGACGAAATAAAATCAGCAGCCGTCTGTCAGATGAAGAGCGCAGGTGGCAGACTATATATCTGACCATATACGAACGAGTGATCCCTCAGTGGCACTTCAACATACAGAAGATCTGAGGACAGGTCTGGATGCAGCGAAGAGACAACAAGGTGAAAGCGGCTGAACAGATCCACAAAAGCAAAATGCATTCATTCAGCATTGAAAATCAATCCACTAGGGGACAATACAGCGTCTGTTTTAAGTTCCCTTAGGGATACTGATCACGAATGAACTCTTTAAAGTTCGACAGTATTTAGGGCCCATCCATCCCGTGCTAGCAAGAGTGGGAAGACCAGGTGATAGTTGACATCATACCCCCAACATGATCATGGTCGGATTAGACAGAACGTTATACCGTCCGAACATATAAAGCCGTTCCTGTTCTCGTCGCATTAGACTGGACCTCAGCCCTTGCAAGCGCTAACTATCAAAATTATCTCTTGTATTTGAGGGTTTTCCATTGGGCTTGAGGAAAAAAAAAACTTTTAACGGTGACTGAATTAATACCCACAATTTTTACCCTTTCGCCCGTCGTTCAAATTAATAATGGTATGCATTCCAAACAAGACCGCAAAAATTGAAGGGTCTCTGAGACCTTCCATTATTTTTGGATATTTCGGAAAAAGGGTGTACACTCTGTACCATAAATTCTAAAATGTCATTATTTAGGAAAATTTATGAATGATTGGCTTGATCCTAATTACAATATGTGTGTTGGGGGCCCCGAGTGGCCGAGTGGTCTAAAGCGCTCTCCGTTACGGATCACTGCCATCTTACCTCTGTCTGCGTGGGTTCGAGTCTCGGATTCGGCCAATGTGGGTATGTGAGAAAGCTTGCCAGTAGTTTCTCGTGGGTCGGTGGTTCTTTCCGGGGTTTTCCCAGGTTCTTCTTCCGCCATTAATACTGGCCGCCTATCGTGTGCTGAAAAATGGCGTTAAACCCTACAACAACAACAACAACAATATGTGTGTTACACCCAATTGGCAAAATAGAATAGCCCGAAGGTAAAATCCAGGGCCATTCGCTAAACAAACTAAAGAGTCCCTTTTAGGGCCACCCACGTCTCTACAAAAGAAAGATACTTATCCGTTGCCAAAGTCGTGTGTATGACCCAATAATGCCATTCCCTTGTCAAACCTATAGACATTTACAACACAAAATTTCTCGTTTATTGTTGAAGTAGCCCATTATGTGAACTTATGGGCTATCAGTAATTCCCTTTGATTCAAACGTCGCCCAAACAACAGTCAATGTAAGTTACATTTTATAACCATTTTAAGTAATGCCATTATAAAATCAGTACTCATAAAAGTTATCCTTTAATGAGTCTCGGGCATTTAGTGATAATTATATTCAAATTGTGCTTATTCATATATATATATATATATATATATATATATATATATATATATATATATATATATATATATATATATATATATATATATATATATATATATATATATATATATATTGCATTCATCTTTTACATTAAACCTTTGACGTAGCCCATAAACTGTAGCAATTTTCCCGAGTCTCTGTCTGCCTCTTGGGTTAGTGATATCGGAAGAGCACCACCTGGCAATTTCTTACAGTATATCGGTATATCGTTATCTACAATCCGCAATCGGACTTTGTGCGCCGTAAATTATAGTTTTCTATTTTCTATTTTATGTGCTATCGTGCCACGTGGCTTTAAGCGCATAAGTACTTGCGATCAGCTCACCCTTGGAGTGTTCTGGCTTCGATTGTTGCTTCATGCATTTATATGTTTATAATGCAACTTTATTTTCCACTTTATACACATATTTCAAACCTTGTTCTTGTCGCTAAGCTTAGTTTGGTTTTATTTGTGGCGTGAATTTGATCTGTTTTACTAAGCAGTGACGTATACAGACCGCGAAACGGGTCTCCATTATACATAAAACTTTCTGCCTATGGCAAGAACGGATCCATCGACCTTACGTTTTAAATCTAGTAGGCATAGTTCAAGCGGTCTCAGTTACTAACTCTAAACTTTCCTGCAATCTGATTAAAACCAGATCTCGGTTATTCACGTAGGACAGCGGATATCTGATCTTAAACGGATTTAAATTTCCTGTAAAGTGGCGTACTACTAAATAAATATCACAACAGTCTGGCCGCATTTTTTTTTCTCAATTTATTCAAATAAGATTTCCGATGAATTGTGGCCCGAAACCAGTTGTTCATTTGCAATTAATTTGAATGAGTAGAAAGAACGACTAACTAATAATGTAAGTATATTTTGTGACTGCAAAAATACCAAAGATACTATATCAGTAACTTCTTGGATACATAGTAAGTAAACTGTATGCTAATTGCTAACTTTTACAAACTAAATAAAATAAAATAAATATAGTAAATAATTTTTTATTTTGGCTTTAGCCAGAAGCAATCAATATTTCACTCTTCGAGTGACATGAGTGAAAGTATCTCGTCTGGTTCTTGACCTGACAGCCTGGCGAGAAGCCAAAACCTACAGAGACTGTATAACATTTACACCTGTTTAAGTCCTAGAAGGCGATATTTGTATTGTCCCTACTTCAGTCTGACTTCACCAGTAATTTGTAAATATTTTCAAAATACCTAAAAGTCCACCTCGATCGAAAGACCCTTAGACTAAATAGCAAGGACCTCTACGTTTCATGCAAAAATTTCTCGTGCTTCAGCTGGAATATTCTGCTCAGACCAGTTTCCATTATTTTAACCTTTGATCGGTCAGTGCTCGAACATTTTTTCTTCCGTTCGATTCGACGATTTCCTTTTGGTTCATGCATCTTGCATGTTCAAGATTTTATTTCGCTGCTATTACTAATTAATATTATAGTTAATTAATTATTAAATATTCATAATTTATACTTATTTATTTAGTCATTCTCAAATATTCAATCACCTGGCTATTGTTATAATAAACTATTTCGCTCCTTTGTATCCAAAATGTTCAATGCATGATAATTGGCGTTCAACAACCATTTTAAAACAGTAAATACCTTCGCAAAAAAAGGTATAATACAATTGAGGAAGGAGTGGGGGGATCAAAAATATTGTTCACAAAAAGTATTAATGACACTTATAATTACTGTTCAAAACTGCCAATTTTACACATGAAGTTAATGCAAAAACATTATAATAAAGTAAACAAGCACTTGTTTCCGATGACAAGCGTAGTAATTGAAACAGGGTGCATAACTTTTTCTTGCCTTATACAATATCCACCGCTATTTCTTGAGTCTACGTTTATAATAACATACAGTTAGACAATCTAATAATACGTTCCTAGTGGATACTCTTTTGTCGTGTATTCTTTTACTATTTACATGAGGGTGGGGTGCGAGTGGTCTAAAGCGCTCACCATTACGGATCATTGCCATCTCACCTCTGTCTGTATGGGTTCGAGTCTCAGGTTCGGCCAATGTGGGTATGTGAGAACGCTTGCCAATAGCTTCTTGTGGGTCGGCGGTTCATTCAGGGGTTTTCTCGGATTCTTCATCCACCATTAATACTGGCCGCCATGTATAGCCTAACCTGTGCTGAAAAATGAAGTTAAACTCTGCAACAGCAACATTAATTGATATGATTGTTTCTTGTTAACTGTAAAGACATTACTTCGTC
Source organism: Sinohyriopsis cumingii (assembly GCA_028554795.2). NCBI lineage: Eukaryota > Metazoa > Mollusca > Bivalvia > Unionida > Unionidae > Sinohyriopsis > Sinohyriopsis cumingii. The sequence continues at coordinate 109,618,415 of CM068828.1, forward strand.
ACGTTTATTGAAATGTGCATGGTATACTGTTGAATTTTGATATACTGTATATACTAGCATATTAGTCAAGCTCAACCTCTAACATCATAATGCGCCGTCAGATCAGGTCAATTTTAATGCTACTAATTACTCCTAACAAGATGCTAAGACCCCTATTTTCCATCGCATTTCGCGACGGCAGATCTGTCATTGCAGTTTGAAGTCGAACAAGACCTATAAGTGAGTATATACGGTTTTGTACATACAGCAATGACGGAAACAAAATCCAATTTAGAGCATGATCGATTAGATCGTTGATTTGGCACCAGCTTTTATAATTTAGTGTCTTCACATGTACCTTCATGACGTTTGAATATAGTACAAACTTTGTAATCATCCTTTTGTCGGTATGTGTCTGAAACGAATCGCATGGTAGATATAAGATACTTTTATTACAATCAGAAATTTTTAATGCATAAAACCATTGAATATATGGTAATACAAGCTTAAATAAGAACTTTTGTTTTTTATTTCAAAACTTTGGTATATAATGTAATTGCTTTATCAAGCCTCGTTTGAAGGAGACTAAGATGGATGGATATAGGGGCAATGGACATTTGGCAGCTCACCGTACCCTCATCGTATTTAATCTTGAGGTTTTTCCCTAGATAAATTCTCAGTTTAAACAATTGGTCAGCTTGACTATACTTGAACAGGAAAAGATTGCTTGGCGCCACCAAATCAACTAATATCATCATGTACCCCGATTTAGACGCTTAAAAGCACATTTTCGCCCTTCCATTCTGTACTGCATTTCGAGGAATAAAGGGGCCCCCAGTGGCCGAGTGGTCTAAAGCGCTCTCCGTCACGGATCAATGCCATCTCACCTCTGTCTGCGTGGGCTTGAGTCTCGGGTTCGGCCAATGTGGATATGTGAGAAAGCTTGCCTGTAGCTTTTCGTGGGTAGGTGGTTCTTTCCGGGGTTTTCCCCGGCTCTTCCTCCACCATTAAAACTGGCCGCCATGTATAGCCTATCTTGTGCTGAAAAATGGCGTTAAACCCTATAACAACAACAACAACAACAACGAGGAATAAATGTGAACGAAAAATCAACCTTTTTATAGCATCCTTGTTGGTGTTAGAACCAGTTCATGTTGTTACTCCGTCCATTACGTGGTCAGCAATATACCGACCTCCTGCAGCATGTGGTCATATCACGTATGTTTACAAGACAAATTGCCAACGACTTTTAACGGTTATGTGTATGACAAGTCTGGACAAGTCCAAACCAACGACGATTCGCAGTTGCTAAAGCTCTTAACAACTGACCTTGAAAGTAGAATGTACAAGGTAAAACTTCACCATTTTCAGGTTTAATTCTTCCAGTTTCTCGTCTTTGTATCAGGAGTGTAATTAATATCCTGAAAACCAAATATTTGTTCAAATCAGAACTCCCTAGCTCAGCTTGTAACAACATTTTGTGCCTATTAGACTCCATTTTGAAAGCAATGTTATTATCACTTAAGGACTCATGCAGTGACAATAATTGTCTTTCCCCTTTTTCTCAATGTTTCGTATTTATTTACAACATTTACGTCCCGTTTTGCTAGGTAGCATGATGATCCTAATTATTGATACTCCATTTGTTCCGTCCTCATCTGTATTGGTTTCGTGTGTGTGTGTGTGTGTGTGTGTGTGTGTGTTTGGATTTTTAACGTAGCTTTAACAATTTTTCAGTCATATCGCTACTATGTCTGCACTGTGACAATTTATATAGTGATGTCTAGCACTGGGCCATCATGCCGCAGACATGTAGCTTTACTTCCCACCCATTCACATTTTCCTGACAACAGACCAACCAGTCCTAACACTAACCTTTTAATGCTGAGCGCCAAGCGAGGCAGCTGTTAGTACCATTTTTATTTTTATAAGTCTTTGGTACGGCTCTGCCGAACTTCGAACCCGCGACCTCCCGCATCCGAGGCTGACCCACTAACCACTAGGCCACAGAAGCAGTCAGTTTTATATGTAACATTGTGGTTCTGAAATGATTTTCGAAAGCACCAAAGTAAATTGTTGCATTTTTCTTTTCTGTCATGTTCGCTATATTTGTAAATGGGCCTGCAATTTGGAGGAAATACAGTTTGAATAATTGGTTAATTGCTTCACACATAATTTGTCACTTAATATTAGTATAACCATACCTTATTTTTCAAGGCTATGTTGCAATTTGACCAATATGCACATAATTAAATATTAGACATGCTTCTATCACTAAACTATAAATTAATGCAAAATCCGAACGTTTTAAGTCTGATATTTAAGAATGCTTAAATCAAATTCTATTATAATAAACTGGTGTTTAAACTATCTCCGTCAGAATGTACACAACCATTATGATATCAAGTCCATGAGACTCCGTCCGAATGTACACAACCATTATGATATCAAGTCCATGAGACTCCATCTCAATGTACACAACCATTATGATATCAAGTCCATGAGACTCCATCCCAATGTACACAACCATTATGATATGAAGTCCATGAGTTATTATTTAGAAGTAAAGCAGATGACATTTGAGTCTTTACTTTTTACAGTGATATGAGTTTCTGTAAATAAACCTGATGAAGCTTTTTGCGTTCCATACATTGACCAAATCTTATAGTTTGAACTGTCCACTTCAACAGGGAATGGCGGATGCCTCTTGAAGTTTAGGTCTAAGTTTAACAAGACTCTTTCGAAGGAGAGTTTATTCGGCCGCAAACAAAGAGCACGTGTGTGTGTGTGAGCGTATACATACATACATACATACATACATATATATATATATATATATATATATATATATATATATATATATATATATATATATATATATATATATATATATATATATATATATATATTCGTACCTAAATATACATTTATATCGACGAACTGCACTAAAAGGTTACCCCGACATGCATTTTATTAGTATTGTCTCCATAGAATTGCTGAAGGACTATGATTTAACTTTAATTTGAAATGCTTTATATTCCTAAAGTTTTCCGAACTTTTACATTACAAGTTTATAACGTGACCTTTCTACAGCAGAATTAGTCAGAATTGTGCTAACGTGCCATTGAGCACTATACATGCTACACAAATATATTAAACTATGCGTGATACACAAACATACACCTCGACTTCTATAGCTCACACTTTAACATTAATCAATAACGGAATATAAATTTTGTTAAACAAGACCGTCTTCATGCAGTAAGAAATAGATCCATGAAAGGAATCTTATGTAAATTTAGGTATACAATTTTCGGTAATATTAAAGCAGGTATTTATTATCAAAGTCAATGACATTTTCACCGCATTCGTCCTTGGCAACCAACAATCGCGTTTCTGTCAGCCGGCGTGCTCCTCGGTCCGCAGCATTACCGAGATAAGAAATACCAGCTACCGTATATAATCTCTTATAAGTTAAATCAAACTGCAAACTGCCAAGATCTTGATATGCCATAGCATAATGCACCTGCAGATCAGGGTCTATGCTGTTTGTGCTTCTGATTACTTCTAATAACATGCACCGACCCAGATCTGCTGTCCCATAATGCGCCGGTACATCTGGATCTGTTCAGTTTATAATTGGACACGTCTTATAATTAACTGCAGACGGACTGTTCTGTAAAATGAATAATTTGCTATTATGTGGGTATTATATTGCTTTCTTTGGAAAAACTAAGATCATTTACCACACCGTCAGCGTTAAAAAGCTGATGTTGCTGCTGTTTATAATAATATACTAGTTCTTTCCTGCCTGTTGCTGTTGTGTACTTTTAGCGATATGACTGAAAAATTGTTAAAGCTACGTTAACAATCCAAAACACATACACACACATGCACACACACACACACACACACGCGCGCGCGCGCACACTACTACTATTAATACTACTAATATTATCGCTACTACTGCTACTACTGTTACTGCTTAGTCATTGCTCCTACTGCTACCACTTAGTCACTACGACTACTACTACCACCACCACCACTGTCGGGATCCCGAGTGGCCGAGTGGTCTAAAGCGCTCACCGTAACTGATCATTGTCATCTCACCTCTGTCTGCGTGGGTTCGAGTCTTGGGCTTGGCCAATGTGGGCATGTGAGAAAGCTTGCCAGTAGCTTCTTGTGGGTAGGTGGTTCTTTCTGGGTTTTCCCGGATTCTTCCTCCACCATTTATACTGGCCACCATGTACAGCCTATCTTGCGCTGAAAAATGGCGTTAAACCCTACAAGAACAACCACTACTGTCTCTACTACTACTACTACTACTATTGCTGTTCCTGCTACTACTAATACTGTCACTACTGTTGTTACTACTACTACTGCTACTACTACTACTACTACTGCTGCTGCTACTACTACTACAGCAAATGATGTTGCCACTCTTAACTCTTCTTTCGTTTCGCTTATTCTGTATTATGATTATGTAATAATAATAATAATAATAATAATAATAATAAAAAACCCAAATTGAATGTGTGCATATCTGCTTAGTGTTTGTGTTGACGTGACAAAATGAATGCAGACATGAATCAAATAAAACACGTTTACAAAGAAAGTAATAGCACTTCCTCGTGATAAACGACGTACCAGCCAGTTTACTTATTAATCAAACTGACATGCGTGGACCTAAACAGTTCGGCCCTGTTCAGTCCTGTAATAAAGTCACATATATACATGAAAAAGAAAAGACAAACCGATAAGATTGTTCTAATCTTATTTTTTTTAAATTTGTAAGAGAATCGTATAACTTCATGTTATACGGTTCGGACAATAAAAAATACCAACAAACAATAAGTGTGATCAAAGTATTTTACCGCGTTGAGCCGATATTTTTAACTGCCATGTTTTAGCTGTGTTGAATCTTTTGTTTGAGTGATCTGTTGAACCTAAATGTTCAGGAGAAATGAAAGAGAATTAAGTCGGGGTTCAACAAGCAGTCGTGTCATGTTCATAAATCGACTCGAGTAACTGTATGGACCTTTCACTAACTTTCACTGGCTGTCTATCGAAAACGAGACAGACAGACAGACAAACAAATCTTTTCACCTTTGTATTATTGTGATAGTTAACTTCAGAGAGAAAATACAACTCCCAAATATAGAGGGAGTGGCAAAGGATAATTTGGTAACAGTTTATGTACACAGGATTCTATCCTCAGGTTGGTGTGACTATAAACCAGCCAATATTTTGATTAACATATATACTCAGAGGGCAATATACAGAATTGTTACGCCAGTCCACCTCACCTTCTATTGTGCCCTGTATACGACCTATCACTACGTCCCTCAGCTGACCTTATTTGTATGCTCTTTAAAGGACATTGAGCATACATGTAAATGATTACGATACATTTATCTTGCTATCGGATATATATTGATCATGTAACGGACTACTCCGTATATACATACCTTCAAATATGGCATACACCAAATTTTTGATTTAGCATGACTAGTCTTCATTAGTGTACGGAAGTTTAAAGAAGGCGCGCGTGTGTGTGTGTGTGTGTGAGAGAGAGAGAGAGAGAGAGAGAGAGAGAGAGAGATGAGTTTCCCGGGGGTCGGGTGAGGGGCTTTTTGGCATTATGAATGAACGTAAACTATTTAGCAATCTCGAAATTGTTGATGCGCTGGGGGTGAACGGCTGGGTGGTGGAAATTTCTTTCGAGCCATGATATTTTTGTACATGTTACCTCAAGATATAAATTCTTTTCTTTTCGGCAAATATAATAAATATATGTTCTTTTACTTTCTACGAATCTTAGCAAGACTTTTCAATCAATTAAAGGCCTGGAATTATTTATTTTAATCCCAACTCCCCCCCACCCCACCCCCACCCCCACCCCGACCGCTCCGGTGGCCTAGTAGTTAGAGCGTCAGCCTCGGATGAGGGAGGTCGTGGGATCAATCCCCGGCCGAGTCATACCAAAGATAAAAAATAATACTATAGCTGCCTGGCTAGGCGCTCAGCATTAATAGGTTAATGTTAGGACTGTCGGCCTTGTGGCAGGATAATGTGACTAGGTGGGACATCATGTGCTACATGTCTGCGGCATGATATCCCAGTGCTGTACATGACTATGAACTGCCACACTGCAAACGTCGAGGTGATATGACTGTAAATTGTTAAAGCTACGTTAAAAATCCAAACCACACACACACGCGCGCGCGCGCGCGCGCACCTCCGAAACAATTGCGATGACGATTAGCCCGTTTATGCATGAGCTACAGCTCTTTTCTCCTATTTGCTTGAGGAAAATTTAAATAACCTAAAGTCTTGTAGAACCGTAGAATCATAGCAAACACTGATGGATATTGATTGATGCTTCGGTGGCAAACAGCTGGCTACAAAAGTCTTCATTCACACGTGGTATATACATTATATTATGCAAGGATCATCTCATGCAATATCATCTTCATTTTTTATTCTTTTTTTTCAAATATCAACGACAGCTGTAAAATAGTGATAAGTTGAGTTGCGTTCGTGCATTTAATTACGTATATTTTCCATAAACGAGACCTTTCCCCATATATAGTATTATCTACTTTATGTTTTCTTCTCGTCAGTGGTGCAAGAAATTCATTTAACTTGACATATACACCATATTTATGGTGAGAGCCCTACACGATGTATTGAAGAAGATGCTGCACTTGTGAGCGAACTAATCCTTGCACGCAAAGGAGATTGCATGACAAACAAGCAAATGATTTTATGGATGTGTTGTTGCGCAATAAATAAAACACAATGCGTCTTTTTGAAAAGCTCATGAAAAACACATGCATACAGACAGACATTCAGACAGGGAAATAAATGAATATCGTGTAGTGTGTACTTTCAAGAAGTACGACCAACGATTGAAATATTTCCAAAGCAATATCTTATAACTCTGATACATAAATACGCTGGTTAGAGCGTCCGCCTCGGATGCAGGGGTGGGGGTGGGGTCGCGGGTTCGAACCCCGGCCGAGTCATACCAAAGACTTATAAAATCGGTACTAACAGCTGCCTCGCTAGGCGCTCAGCATTAAGAGGTTAGTGTCAGAACTGGTTGGCCTGGTGTCAGGATAATGTCACTGGATGGAAAATCAGGGTACATGTCTGCGGCATGATGCCCCTGTGTTAGGTAGGCATCACTACAAACTGCCACACTGCAGACATCGTAGCGATATGACTGGACAATTGTTAAGGCTACGTTAAAAATCCAAATCACACACACGGTGACGTTATAATTTATTATGGAATGTTACCGCCTATACTCACTTATAAGTCGAGTCCAACTGCAAACGACACAGACCCATATCTGCCGGTATGGATATGTGCAGTTTCTTAACATTAATTAGCATAACAAACACTATAGATAATGATCTACATGCGCATTATGCTACGGATGATCAGGATCTCTGTTGGTTTAAGTTTTACTTGACTTATAAACGGGTCCAGACGGTTGTATGGTAATGCTAATACGAGTATTTTCAAACGTTCAGCTTAAATGGACTCCCTTTGACAATAGCTCGTCATCATAGTGTGGCACAATAAATAGTATAATATGGTGTGTCTTCATGAGATGGCTCTGTTACTCGTTCGTTACACCAGGCCAACCAGACCATATTACATTTTAAACTGCTAGTGTGATAAACTTGTTATTGTCAGGCAGTTCGGGACTAACTCTAACTCTTGCTTGGTAAAAAAAATTAGGTCACGTGCCCATTTTTCTGGGTAAAATATGAGATAAAATGCGGTGTTACGAAAGTCTCGTTTCCGGGCAGTATTCATATTCGGAGTTCCAACACTGAGATAGTACGATATATCTGCCAAGTACAGTGATCCACAGTCGCTTTAGATGATAAGGCGTTCGTGTCATCATCAGAAAGGTACGAATTTGAATCTCATCTTCAAACACAACAGTCCTGATTCGCTGTCGTGGTGTCAACTCTAGCAAGGTATATTGCTCTGCTTCTATTGGCACAGTATGATCTTCAAATTGTTGCTGTCATGTAAGAAAGAAAAAAAATCTGACTACAATGTATTTAAATTTCTAAATTCTAAATGACAAAAATAATAAGGTCAAGAAAATTCATCAAGATAAACCCGATTGCGTCATCCCGTTCTGACTACACGCATATGTGAAACCGGATCCGAGAACAAAAGGACAATACAAGCCTGACAAAAGGCTTACTCCGGATAAGCGAGCTTGGGGGTTTTCCGTGAATGACACCTGCACAAACAATGGATATTTCACCGTGTTCTTGTGTGTGTGTGTGTGTGTGTGTGCCGTATGCGACCAGGCAGGCGCTTATGTTTGTAATTCTGTATTGACTGTTTAATGGATGAATATAAATCAAAGTCAGTTCAAAAACAGACGGGGACCGTTTTGGGAGACGAAGTATTTTGATTACGCTGTCTATATTTCTTTAACAAAGACAGAGTAGGTAAGGGTCCTGCTAAAGTTGATTGATTGGTGGGGTTGAAAGCTTAAACGATTACCACAACAACAATTAATGAGACATTTCAAACATCTACTGAAATATTCTTGGTTTGCCTTATTTTATACGAGGGTTATTGTTTTTAAATTCTTCACCCAAAGTTTCACCTTTGCGTGCAACATTCTCAGGAGGGATTTTACATTTTCGTTTCTTCAAGAATCAACTTCTTCCTTCCATCCATCCATCCATTCATTAGCCAAGCAATCCATCAATTTGGTCCTTACGGAAATTTATGCAGTGGTCTTCGACGCGGAGAGGCAAATAAACCGGCATATATCATGAAGACTAAAAGTGTCGATTTGCTGACTAACAAAATAATAAATATTCGTCAAAATTATTCATATGTATGTGAAGTTGCATTACCACTGTACCAATGGTATTTGCTGCGGCAGAAAGTATTTCTATCTGCACTTATATCTGAATTTGATATACTTTACTCGTTTGAAAAAATGTAATAAATTTCACGATAATTCGTAATTCAAATACTCAGCTAAATTTGACTTGATATTGCCTTTGTTGTCACCGCTATCCATGGGGAGTGCCATATCTTGAACATCGACCAATATGTACATGTAAGGAGGATACATGGATGTAAATATGCAGATTAATAGATATTGCATATAAGCAGTGTTTATTTCGAGAATTCGTCGAGGAAAGAGCATCAAATCAAAACTAGGATAGACCAACAAATATAAACTCTCTCTTAATTAACGATAATATTTTAATAACAAATAGTTTTATGATAATGATCCTCATTAATAATAATATTTGCTTTTATATTACGGATCATATTATTAAGGAAAAGATAATATTGCGAAAATGCCTTTGAGGTAATAAAAGAGAACTGTACTTGCATTATTGTAATAATATTAGCCAGTAACTTATAAGCAGTTACAACAGAACTATGTTACTAAATACTTGCAAAACAAGAAACGAGAAGAAAAAAATATGAAGGGGTGTGTGTGTGTGTGTGTGTGTGAATAAAGGACTTGACTTCAAACCGGGGTAGTAAATCTTTATAATAACAAAATGCGTACCGGGAATATAAGTTTCGAGTGAAGACACGCACAATGATCAGGCATATCTCGTAATATTAACTGTGTACATATGGGTCACCTTGATAATATGCATTGTCCCATGCATTCCAAGCTGTTACCCATTAATAGCGAAGTTAAATCTGTAAAATGGGGCAGAATTAGTATTAATGTTCTACTTTTGTGGACAATGTATTTTGTACAGTCTACGAGAAAATGCTTTGCGGTTTATGGTTCACCGCATGGACATGTATTGCTGGATGACAAAAGATTTAATTTGAATGATCGTCGGTTAATAAACTACAAGAAAGTCTAATTCTTGTGAGAATAATCGGTACGGGAATATACATGTCTCTTAGTATATAGTATGTAAGAAATGTTTTTGCATTAGAATTAGACGCCATTTTGAAGTTATTCGTATTTATCGTGGAGCAAGAAAGATAGGTAGTTCTAACATCAGCATAAATTGTCCAGTGCGAGATTAAGTATAAGAGAAGAAACTATTCTTTTCACTGAAAGTGGTATGTTATATGTTGGCTATCGTTATATGGAGGGTGGTCGCCTTCGGTAGTGTTGCCCGGATCGAGTAAATATTAAAATAATGTGTGAAATTATAGATGGAATAAATAGAGATCTGAGCAGATATATAGAACAGAATGACACGAGCCCCCGTACATGGAAAAACAAAATATAAATTAATCAATTGCATAAACAACTGTAATAATACATTAAATTAGGAAGATACACTTCTCTTTGAAATAAATCATTCAGCTAATTTCAAACACAAACATATTTATATCAATAGCCGATTTGTTTTATATGATAGAGTTGGTTCATCATAGAATCGAGTGAACTAATCGAAGTCATTGCCTTGTATAACTTCATAACCTGCTTATTTCAGTCCACACCAACTTCACTGTGCTGGTTCCTCTAGGTCAGAGGTGGGCAAACTTTCCAGTGCAAGTGCCGCATACACAAATTTACACCTGGTCGCGGGCCCCATAGTTCATTAAGTAAAATAATTAATATTTGAAATAGCAAAAACAAAACGTTTTTCTAAATAACATCATAATTAATTTTCAGTTGTTAATATGTAGTTAATATTTGAAAACTTAAACTTAAACTTCAAAAGAAGAACATTTATTTGATAAACAGAGTAACATAAACAGAGCCAGTGCGAATGATGACTTGTTTCTAGGCCGCATGAAAACCCTTGGTGGGCCGCATGAAAGCCCTTAGCAGGCCGCATGCGGACCGCGGGCCGTAGTTTACCCACCCCTGCTCTAGGTCCTGTCACTTTTTCCCTTTTCCAACGACCCTATTGTCGTTCGGCACTCAAACTGTGTGTGGGTAGGTGGATATGTAAGTACGTAGATACATATATACTTGGAAGAGGAGGTACGTGGATACGTCAGTATATACTTCAGTGGATACGTCCATGGAGCTATTTCCCCTAACAAAAAAATAAAACAGAAGCAGCGTAAATCTTCTGTCAGATATTCTACTGGGATTAGATCATTGATCCCCTCTCGTTATGCCATATATCGTTCTATCGGAATTCAAACAGACCAAAGGCTATCGGTTCAAGCTAAACATGGCAGACGTAAAACAAACCTAGTTTCACAAGATTAATATACTTCCTAATGGCTATTTCATCACTGATTCCCATTAACGTTACACGAGACATAACAGTTCCGTTCTCGTCTCAATTACACAAATAAAATAATGAAATTCATTATATGCCTTAACTACATTATTTTCAGTCTTTATCATACGTGAAATCATCTAATATCAGAGAACTCACACGGATTCTCGTACCTCATATCAACTAAAGTAATGCATGGAATTCTTAGATTCCTATAAAAATCAAGACGACTAATTCATACAATTCGTCAAACGTATGTAAAGAAGATCATTGTACTAATTCAGACTGAAACAAATAGATTTTCATGCAAATATCGGCAAATATATTCAAGCAAATCATTATATTGGGATCAACGAAATACATGAGAATGACGCAAATGCATTGTGCTTTCAAGCTTTGTTCGCTTTTACTGCCAGAATTGTGTCCGTTGACTTTCCAGACATTCGATCCCTTTGACCAATGTGTTACGAGAGAATTTCTTCCAAATTATATCTCAGAGTCCCTTTTATTTTCGCTCTTGCAGGAAAACGTAGACTGATTAGATTTTTTCGATGAGGGCAATTTAACCCCAATAAATTTCGTGTGGGAACCACGCCCTTATTTAGCGTAACCGATCAGGATTAAATATTTTTACCGCCTTTTATAACAAGGTGCCAAAATTGTGATCAGCCTGACTTCTAAATTTCCAAACAACAGATCTGGAAAAACTCAGCTTCTGAAAGTTACGATATAAAATCTAAGTTAAGCTTCCATTTTATTGTCGTCTAACAGTTAAGTAGACAAAGGATTAATTAAGAATCACTTCCTCTCCGGACACATACATTAGAAAGCATTGCATTATAGCGATTTGCCCAAACTAATGTGCTGGTCAGAGATCGACGTAACTTTGCATCCTTAATATATATATATATATATATATATATATATATATATATATATATATATATATATATATATATATATATATATATATATATATATATATATATATATATATATATATATATATATATTATCATAAATTTGGTATCTTAATAAAGTCGAGTAGTCATCCTTGCCGACGATGTTATCTATTCGTGATTATTATTTCAAATGCAGGGGAAGACTCGCCGAACCTATCATTGCAGAAACACAATACGATAAATAAGTAAATGAAATAATAGCTAGGAATGAAGTGATTGAAATTTCTGATCATAGTACAGTAAACCAATAACACACACATTTCTAAGTGAACCAATGAATTCCTTTATATACAAGGATGCCGAATATGGTTCAGCTAAGGCAACTCACGCGAGAGAGTGGGATAGGAATTCCAAGCGGTAAGACAAAAGCAGACACGCTGGTAATGTTATGACTTTCTCCAATGGCGCCCAAGTTGATCGTAAAGCAACTTCATTAAAAAGTAGCCCAGGAAGATCTAAAGATTCCTACATGGGTGAAGCTGGTTGAAATAGCACAGGTAGTTGGCAGTGAGCAAGAGAGTCGTTGTCGTAAAGCAACTGTTATCGCCACCGAGGGGCTGTCACAAACTACGACAATGCAAGTCAACGAGTTTGAGTCAATTAACGTAGTGATTTATGTAAGGTAACATTAACCTAGCGATTTATAAGATTATTGGCCAATTGTTTTCGTCAAATACGACACAGGTAAAGACGCGGTAAAACTTCTTTCAATAATGCGTCGTGGCATTATACAAATGTTACAACGCACGAGAACCTCCGTAGTTATGATGGAGATTATTTTGTATGTGAATTTGATTATGCTCAACTGTGACAGTGACAATGCGTTTAAACCTCACTATTACAGGATCGAGATGGACTGTGAACAGGTGCATATGTATTTCCGCCTACGACAAGCATATACAAACAATGGCTGGTTCGCGTTTGGTTGTCAAAACCTTGGCGACTGTCTTGACTTGTATTTGAGAACAGACGTGTTTCTGCTCGTGGATGTATTTAAGACGTTTCCTGATACACTCATGCGTGTATACAAGCTCTATCCCGCGCAAGATTTTGTCAACGGAAACGGCTTGAACGCATTGTTGTATAAAACCAAGGTTGAGTTGGAGCTGTCAACAAATGTTGACCAACACCTGTTTGTGGAAGGTGGCATCCGCTGTAGGATTTACGTGGCAAGTAAGTGATGAGCGCGTTACCAATCTCATTTTGGGCGGATACTACCAGGCTTCAAAACAGTTATATCATGTATTTTGTTATCAACACTTGCATGGTTGGGCGATGATGCAGCCCATGCCTGCTGAGTATGAATATTGTCACGTTTGCCTGCCCGCGATTACGTAAGTCAGGAACAAAGGAATGGATTAGCGCAATGAGTATGTCGACCCTGCACTGTTACGGCGATTTTGTTTGTACAAGAACCCCCACCCCCGTTAGGTGTTAACACTAGCATATAGATGTTAGAAGCTTTGTTCGGAGAACAAAGGACCCTCAACGCTATTGTAAATCTCCCCGCTTTGACAGATGGCCTGAGTCTCGTCTGTTAATCTGGACCGACTGGGGGTAGAATTGATATCCAATCAGGACTGAGGAAGGGTGGGGCCATCAATTCGAACCAGAACTTAACAGTCATTTGAACTGATAACGAATTAGTATATTTGTAAGCCGTCGTACTGGTGAAGCAGAATATACTCACTCCGAGGGAGCCACTCGTGATTTGGCGGAAAAACTCTTAGTACATTCTAAGGACAGAAAGCTTCGTAAAGGAAGCTTTTGGGGACAGAGTAGTCAAGTCCCGAGTCTCAGAGAGACAGGATAGAAGTAGGCGGAGAACAAGCTTCGTTGAAGGAGAAACAGAGAATAGAAGTAGGCGGGGAACAAGCCTCGTTGAAGGAGGGAGAGAGAAAGAAAAGGAGGAGGAGAAAAGAAGACAAAAGGGGAAGAGGACGGGAAGAATCGGAGAACGCCGGAAGGAGGAAAGCAATTGGCGTAGTAAACACAGATGAGTAGAAACCGAGTACAGGGGAAGCCATCTCACACTATAATCACTTGATGAAATAGGTTGTCACATGGTCGAGAGGAAGTAGATTGGTTGAGAAATTAATATCATTTAATTTGTATTAAATTGTTATTCTTTTGGATTTCACCTTTGTGTTCTTAATAATTTAATTGTCGGTATTGCTGACTGGGGGCTCGGAGCTTTACCTCTCTTTATCACTAATTTCACTTCCTACAAAAACGAGCCAGGGTGGGAATAACAAAGTAATTCAAATAAATATTGGGAGCACCCCACCCCAACGCATAACAGTGAGTCACATAGAACTTCACAAATATGAAGGTATAATAAAAACTGTGATATCGGATACTTGTTTGAAGTTGACAAGGACTGAGTCATCGTGATTATCCGCTAACTCAAGAAGCGTTGTTGGTGCCGCAGGGGTGGTTGTTGATGTATCAGTTCAGAGTTATAAGTGATACCGGCCGCACGCATACGGAATTGCAATATGTTTGTGCCAGTCCTGAGAACTAAGAGCAAGTACCCAGTATACATACGTAATTTGCAGTTATATATATGATCGACAAATACGTGGGACTGGATTGTAGTCGGACAGCATAGCGGTCACGTCGGTAAAAACATCAAGAAGGCGCCAAGAGTTCCATGTTTGTCTGTGCAAAAGGATATGCGGCACTTATTACGAGTACGAGCACTCACAGATCCCTAATTCAACCTTCGCGGTAGTTCCGACTAGCATTTCCTATTGCTTCACTGATCTACTTTGTGGAAGAAGTCTCGACTAATTGGAATTGTTAATTGTCTCGGTGTAATAATTCGGTCCAAGATTGTAGATATATCAATGGAACACACATACAGTAACACGACGTTTTCCACCTTCTAATTACCGCAGCGCATAGAAAAACCGAATAAAATTGGTTCTGAGTGTGTCTAATAATGGTGTGTGTGAACTCATTTTGAAGGCAACGGTGATAGTCTTTTGTCGAATTGGTTCAGCAGGTCTTATACCAATCATGCACGTACTTTCATTATTCAACGCTTTAAGACGGATGGAAGACGTGTTACACATACGCGAGACCCATCACTCTGAATCGGATATACCTAATTAAAACGTATTGTGTGTACTGATGCCTGATTAATACGTTCCACAGTGGCGCGATCAAGATGTATGCTAACATATATAGAACGAAGCCGCGCCTTATTATGTTGTCAAGAATGCAACACGGCTTTGAAAAATTCTTTGTCCGGATCCAATTTCAACAGCCGTGATCATGCTAGCGAGCAGTGTGCGTAAATACATTGAAGCGCATGTGTGGCACTTCCTTAATCTTTGCTTTGAACGGCTCATCTCTGTTTTATCTGCAGACGACATATATAATAGCTAACGCGTACTTATTTGTGTGTCCACGAACCCGATCATGTCGGAGAAACTAAAGATTAACATGATGAACTTCGTTAGATGTCCTCACATAAAACCATTCAAGAGGAATATTGTTGGTTTAGGTAGGTAAATTTGCCACATCGCCATGCTCAGTCAACCCCGTGGTAACACAACGATACGTACACATACCTAAATTAATATGAGAAAACTTCAAAATGTTGATTACATTTCATGGCATTGACTCTAATGACTTAAGCAACATTCACTGGACCTGGTATGTACTGACCACGCATGGGATGGGTTTCGGAATATATATTTCCGAATGTTACACAGGACCCGTCTAGTTTCTTCACGATCGATTGACCAGAAATTCCGGAAAATATAATGCGGGTTTGCAGGTAAACGTCTGACATTATTTTAAATATGCAAACGAGTCAAAGTTATCTCACAGTTGAGAAACATTGCATAGGAAAGTCTCAGAGAGTGCTTCGAGCACATGTTTGCACCACTGATCAAGCCCACGCGAAAAACCGCAATAGAGATAACGACAATTGCGGAAAACACCTCGGTAATACTAGGTCCAGTTGTCAGGAAGTCTCGAGCCATTGAACAATTGCCAGCGCAGGCTTAGAGTTTCCAAAAGGCACTCTGGATCTAAACAATGCTAAGAACAGACCCACAAACCTTTAATAGACACTATCATTAGTGGAGATCCGAAAGTGCCTTTAAAAGCCGCTTCTGAGAAATCAGCCGCATGGAAGTACTTGAGATCAAA
Organism: Sinohyriopsis cumingii; assembly: GCA_028554795.2. Classification (NCBI taxonomy): domain Eukaryota; kingdom Metazoa; phylum Mollusca; class Bivalvia; order Unionida; family Unionidae; genus Sinohyriopsis; species Sinohyriopsis cumingii. Next base: position 109,634,739 of record CM068828.1, read on the forward strand.
GTATCATCGAATATAAAAGGGGTGTACCAAGTGGGTATATTGAAATTAATTTTCTTAAACTAACACCTGATCCACTAGTTTATTCTTTTAATATAATTCTTTAAAGTTAAAAGGCTGACAAAAGCTACGTAATGTTTGCAGAGTTTGTGCAAATAGTAGATAAGAAAAGACTCAGAAAACGACCTCGTGCACGTTGATGCAAACCTCACCTCAAAGCCCGACCCAAACCATCATACCATCCTCAACCCTTATACAAACCTGGACCCTCGTACAAACTTCCCACATTTGTCGAGAAGGAAACAATTACGTCCACATGCAAATGTTCCAGGCCGACTAGTAAAGACAGCAACAGCAATAAGCAGTTACTTGAGAAGGAAACATTTGATCGATACACAAAGATTTGCCTATACCTCCCGAACCACACCCTCGAGGAAAGAAAAAAATCCCTATGTTGCAAGAAGCACCTAAATAAACACTAGTCATGCAGGGAGTACAAACTACACCCGCAGAGTAACAACAAGAACATTCTGAATGACAAGGAGGACAAGAGGCAAGGAGACTGCTAACCGGACAAACACGTGCATATGAGTAACAGCAACGTGTATTATTTCAACCCATAAAGAGCAAATGCGCATATCACCCCAAACCCAGCCATCTGCAGCCGTATTGAAATAACGTGCATCTATACACTAATAAAGACGAAAAGTAACACAATTAAAGTCACATACCGGTTCTGCAACCTGTGCCACAGTTACTATTACAGTATCTTCCACGTACACGTGCAGAAAAGGAAGTGTTCCTAAAATTTTGAGGTAAGTGGTTACATGCGTCACGATTGATGAAACAACCAAAGAAGCCACCTGCAGAAGAAGACTGTCGTGGACAGTGTGATCCTCAAGACCTTGATCATCGGTCGGAAATGCTTGTGCGTCTATATATGCGGGACAAAATACACTACAACTTATTAATGAGGTCGCATCGATTTTCAACGATTGCTTACCAATTACATCATGTAGCTGGGAACGTTTCTTCCTTCATGGAACCATTGTAAAGTTTTCTTGTCCGATATCCTACAATTGCATATCAATTCCATATTTGATTTTTGCACAGATATTCAAAATGTCATTTTCGGGGTTAAACACACACAGTCACATTAACCAGCAAGGTCAACAGCTACGATGCAATTTTGGCTGCTGCTTGTTTATCTTGTGATAAAGATGGGTTATCAACATTAATATTGTGGATGCCTGAGTTAATCCCTTCAATGATCACTGACTCGAGTTTGTTGTCGTGTATTCTGTCTGGAACCGCGTCAAAGAGATCGTTTCTCGCACTCATCGTGGACTCGATGTGAAGCGCTGTTCATTGACACTTTATATGGTAAATAAGTACCCAACATGGCCTCAGTCAGAGTTTATCACGATTCAAGATGCTACGCGGGCTTCCATTGCCGCTTAAGGTTGTTGATTATTTAACCAGAGGCGGTTAACAGCGATTGCTGTTTTATTCAACTCTGTCGCTGCCAACTGTGGAACTTCTTCGTGTTAAAACACTGCCTGCACGTGAGCATTCACCAACCCCCGCAAATGCGTATTTGATTTTACCTTGTCACTTAGAAAGAATGCTTAATAGTATACGAACTGACAATTTATTTTACGGACGCTAAACCAGCTGAACTCGTGGTTCTGATATGCAGCTGATCAGCTTTGTTGCCAAAGCGATTTGAATGAATGCACCACCTGGATCGTTGTTGACGTGGACCCGATCGAGGGTGTGATTTGTGGAGCTAAAAGTGAACAATCTGTAACGTCTCAACTGGATATTCAATATGTTCTTTGAAGCTGAGAGGCTCTGTAGCGAAAAACCTTGCCGAAATCAATGAAATCAAGGAAATCAGAGACGTTTACGTTGAGTGGATATATGAAGAATTATGTTCATGTAGCCGAATCTGCTGTGAAACAATATATTGACGCAAAGGTTGCAGAGTAGTCCTTATGCCACGCGTTGTAACTTCAGGGGGACGTATTCGGTAGAATATCAGCAAAAGAAAGACATGAGAAATGTGGTGATAACAAAGCACATGGTCGACTTATTGTCCTTTCATTACTGTTGGGGGTGGTTTTTCTGCAACTAATCGTAATTTCTTAAATCTGCATTGCTCTGGATCGTATTTGTTTGTTATGAACGAATAAAGAAGACGCCTAAGATGTGATGACATTAGTGATAAATAATTCCCTGCATCATTTATGACTAAAACGTATTAAAGAAGCCAATTCTAATGAAAACCTTTTTATATACGATATTGTTATCAGTAGTCGCCGGAGATAAAATCGTTTCAGAAGGATCCAGTTTCTACCTAAAAGTATACTTAACCGTCCTTGGTGTTTGTTTTTAAGATTAGGTTTGTTATTACATATAAGTAATGGATTCTGACAGCTTTGATACTGTTGTGTAATTTGTTGACGAGGTGTTGGATCGGCTGACAAGGGATGCTAACATGGATGGCGATCTTGTTCCATTAGTCAATGTATATGTGCATGAAAACGGTGTGAACCAAACCTCGTATACACTGAACTGTAATCTTGTCAAGGGTCAAATATAAATGAAGAGTCGGGACCACCCTGAGTTTTAATTGCCAACTCGAAGCAAGCTTGAACCCATCGCATTACCACGTGAAAATTCCATATCAAACAATACACAGGTAGGCATGAACTAACTAATGAAAAGTTTCTACAACGATGAACGGGAGTTCACCTACAAATTCACCCCGGTTGCTTTTCTCGTTGATTATGTTGGGCCAAACTGGCTCAAGCAAAAGGAGAAATCACAGCTGAAATTCAACAAGGACGCACTTTTCCGTATTGCAATATTTAGACGAAGACGAGAACGAATATTTTAGGCATCTTTCCAAGGCGTAATCTGTATGGTTCTATATGAACATAATGCCAGGCCCCAGGAACGCACAATAGCCAGAAATTGAAATATTCCCCAAGTTGATGCGTTCTATGATTACATGACAGTTTAACCAGTAAAAAAAGAACAATCTGTTAGAAGTGAGTGTGCGTCTTGTACCTGAAAAAGACCAACTCGTCAAGCAATTATACTTCTCGATCATTTTTTAACAAGTTACCTATGTGATCAACTACAAGAAGAGGAACATCAGCTGAGAGATGAAATCACCTTTATATGCGTGCTCTTCCCAGTTTCCCAGCTATATAAACTGGTAGCCTTTGCTGAGTCCCCCACCCCATGTGTCCGAAAAATTAATGGCTTTCATATGTTGGTGTGCCCCCTACCCAGGCCTGTTGTGTTTATCTTCGTAAAAAAAAAAAACAATTGAAATCACCTGGATAAATTCGCTTCTCTTGAAATACAAATTCAAGAGTGTGGTTGTATCTTCTCGGCAACCATAATTGGTCTAGGTGTGGCGTCAACCTCTATCATAGCCACTATTAGAGGCACACTAATCAGAATTGCTGTTGGAGTCATGTGATCAGTAACCCGTGTGACTGGCGCTGGTATATTAGTCTCGTCACAGCTGCATTTGCGAGTACGTGTCTATTCAGAAATGCTCGCGGCATCCAAAAGCAGTCTTAATACAATCAGTTAACTGTACTCGATAGCTATCGAGGATAAAATTATTTGAATGGGTGAGTTCGACACCGTGTTCGTGGAAATAGAAAACAACAACCGACTCTATTTACAGACATCTAACCTGCACATGAATGAATGTGATTTACAGGCAGTGAAATCCAGTAAGTAATTGCCAGTGGACTTGACCGTAGAATGATAATAGCAGTTTTGTTTGGCTACTGATCTAGGTTGAAGTCTTCTGCACCACATCACTGTCTACTCTACGTGCATGCTAGTCTCGATACAAATTCGTTTCGCGGGTTGGAGCGCGGGCTCACATGCGCCCATGTAAGATGTTAGGACAAAGCCAGAAGGGGGGGGGGGGTAAATGACTTTGACCTAGATCAATAACAAGATCCCAACCTTACTATTATCACACTACTTGTTTAATTTGATGAACCAAATACAACCTGTGGTTAAGAGGAAATAAAGTATGTCAATCATTTACATCACTATCATACATAGTCGGTCTGACACACCGGGATACTGAGAGATTTCTTAAGGGGGTTCTAGGGACTTCCAGGCGACCCGAAATCTGGTATTAGAAGTGCGACTTGACGAACGGAGTGGCAGACACAGAGACTAAGACACCAATCCGACCCAGCTGTCTTACACTGAAGGAGGTTGAAGCCTATCAATATAAAACTGATCAAATAGGTGACTTAATTGATATGTTTGTATTAGGGAGTCCGCTTACGATACGCATACATAATTAGCATCGTTTTAGAAAGAAAATGCATCATATAGGTGGTTGTGGGACCTCGGTAACAAATAATCTGTTCTTAGTAGGCAGACATATGCCTATTATCTGTACTAGTGTATCTACGTGCTTATGACGCGTTTCCAGTCCGCGCGTTAACATGTAATGGTCTGCGGATTTGTTGTAGAGTACAAGTGAAAATAGATGTCCATGACGAGGAAAGCTTCTTTACAATTTGAAACACATATGCAGTAATAATTGTGCATGCATTACCGAATTAGATGAACGAATTCTTGCCATGCATATGGATTCCGCGTTAATTAGTGATCTACATACTACATATATATCTGAAATATTTGCCGCGAATATGAAAATTGTTTTATGTTGATGAAAAAAGTAATCGTCGAGATGCAAATACGACAAGAAATATTACCCTGCTCTCAGATCGTAGGATTCTACTTTCAAAATCCATATTGTCTTGATCTAAAACGTATGCCCAAGGAGTGTGACACAGGAGTACTGGTCATGCAAAATGACTTTATGTGCGGTACGAATCGTTCTGTTTCATCATCTTTCTCTGAGCTTGTTCAGGACTCGCAGTGCTAATTATAATTATACGTATAAATGGGGAAAACGAGATAGAGAGTATATTCCGTTTTGGAGGGCCATGATTGGTTAATAATGAAAAGTAAAATTAGTTATAATGGTTGATCGATAAGATCAATAGATATCGACAATATTGTAATTATTCAATTTCAGTCCTTTTACGAGTGTTTAAGAGTTTTGTCATTATCTCGAATGTCTGGCTTATAAACAGGGTGTGCTAAATGATTTTGCTAAAATTCTGGCTTTCAAAATGTTGCCTTGAGAACAATAAGAAATCGCAGCCTAAAAGTTAACGCCCTGTCATACTTGTATCTAATTTTAGGTTAACTAGAACATAGCTTGATTTGAAATTCAAATATTGTCTGCTGTCTTTGATCCTTTGATTTATGGTGACTAATGACAACTGACATAAAATAAATCACGACTGTAGAAATACATTTTTAAAATGTTCTGTACTAGTTCCACCTTAAGATAGCGTTAAAAGTAATAGTTGTATTACTGTTTTATCATTACTGAACTATTTTTTTTAATTTCATGTAATCATGACTTCCTTGTACGTTGTATCTTCTATTGACCGAGTATCAGTTTGTTATTTGAAAGCATTTCCGCGCTGTTGGCAGAAAGCTCTCGGGCCGGAAGTAATTTAATTGCATATTTATGCCATAAATCAAATAACACTGAAATAACAAACAAAATACCATGGACAGAATGAACTACGCCAGCTTTTTTAACCTAGTTAGCAGACGAATTTTTGGCCAGTCAAAGGGAATTTCTTCCTGTACGTTTCGTTATCGCCTAGCAGACGACATGTAGGCTTGTTCGTCAAATCATGCGTGGAGCGAATTTGAACGTAGTAAAATATTCCGCAGACGGATGACCTCTCACTGTGAATTGTAAATACAAATTTACAGCGCTGCCCGAACCGGCATGTTGTGATTCACGACGACACACCGCACATTACGTCCCATCACTCCACAGTTTTCAAAACTAGGGCAGTTCGCATTTAGTTGAAATTGTATAGGCTCGAGATATAGACGAGTCATTACACTCTCTCTAACCACGCCAAGCGGGCATATCAAGCTGGTTGTTTGTTCGCTATTATTATTATTCAGACTACGGAGGTACTAGCCGCATGGAGTAGGCAGTTTTTCCACGTTCTTTCTGCTAGGATTTACCGATCTTGTGGTACGTATATCATTCATGAGCTAAAATAGGCATACAGTGTAAGGTCTTCACAGTGAACAGTGTTTTAAGGTATCAGCGTACTTCGTCAGAGATATCGATATGTAAGGGACGGCATATTCACAGGGTTGGGTGTGAGATTTCGTGTTGACTTTAATATGGTTCGATCTTGTGACAAAGAAGGATCGACTAAAAATTTCTGCCTTAAGTAATGTTATATGTCAAGGCTGGGAAACGTAAGTATCTACGCTCTGTTTCGTGTTGGACTGTGTATTTGTTACTCTTCGATACGTGGTAATTTCAAGTGTATATGTAGGCATACGTTTATAAATGTTGCCATGTGTCCGTTACAAATGTTGTATATTTATTACACACTATGGTGTTGACACGATATTGGTATTTATAAGCTGTACTTTACCCGTTTGCCAACTGTTGCACAGCTGGGAGAACTTTGTGTCGTAAACTTCACGTACTTAGAGGGGCTCGATAAATTCGGACTGTAATAAGTAAGTTCTAACAATTTTATCGATAAATATGAGAATTCGGTTTCACTTTTTACCTGGTAACATAGTTGGTAATAGAGACTATACTTGCTTACGACAATGTACCAGCCAAGAAAACGTCGGACAGTGTAGTGAATATGGCTCTTGCAATATGTTTGGGCAATATGTTTTAAAGATTTTATATCTGTTACTTTTATTTCATATATTCTATGTATTTTACAGATACTTGACATGTTTACGTTTTATATTTTATCTTTTTTTAATATACTTTATGTCTACGTTTATGATGACGGGTTTATCCTCATAATGTGTCTGTGCAACTTCACCTTTTGTTAGCACAATGTAGAATGTATTGTGCTGATGTGCCGTAAATACGTCACTACATACATTCCACATAATGTAAACGTTTATGTCAACATTGATTTAATCAACGTCAGAAAAGGGCAGGATTTGAATACATGGGCCATACAAGACACTGTAAGCGACTGACAAAATCTGAAAATGACATGATTTCACTATTATCCACAGAAACAAAGAGGTCAGCTTGATCCAGAGAAATGATCAAAATAGTAGGATATATGGGTCAGTTTTCTTCAACTTGAATGTTATAGTAACTTTATAGGATATAATACCGTCTGTCCGACAGTTCATTTATATTTCATATCATCGATAACTCCACGTAGATAAAGAATTAACCGTAACAAGGCGGAAAGCACGCAGTTCTCTTCCATGTGTACAGGCATATAATCTGCAATGATAACGCAAAAGTTGTGAGAATTGGTTTATGTTCAAGAACATACATATATTATCCACTACCCCTCCTCAATCTCACACACACGTACACACATTATGAAAAACATTGGGCAATTATTTATAGTGCAAACAACATCTTTGATGTGTTACTGTTGCAGCTGCTATGTTTTATATTATTCCGTAATTAGCCCATCAGCTGTGTAATATCCATTTGAATGTAGCGAATATGAAACAGGTTCGTATTATGCGTTAAATGAAAAAACCTTTTTTACCGGAAGGATCGAGCTGTGAGCTGATTTTACACCTGTTCTAACGAAGCAAAACACACCTGTTACATGTCAGCATTAATGATTACAATTCATGCATGTCTCGTGCATCCTACTGACTTCGTTTTTATATACCCTGTATCGGCACCAGCGGCCGCACGGTTTTACATAGCGACACTCATTTCATGTCCTCATTCTGTCTACATTATGTTTTAAGCAATATTTTGTAGTGGGTATTATTACACCTACACCCCGGGGGAGGGGCATATTTTTGTGCCCAAGTTATTGATAGTTTGTCTGTCAAAATCTCGTGTTTAGCTCGGGATTATGCATCCTGTGTATATACTGTTATATCTAGAAAATGAGATGTAACATCAAAAGGGATACATCGTGACAAGTGCATTACACCCTAATCACAAATATATGTCACTGTTACTCATATGTTACGCTTTACTGACCTGATTTCAGATTAGTGTTTCAGGTTTATTGTTAAAGCACTGAAGTATTAGAATCATCAAACACGATTGATGTATTATGCATCTTTCGTACTACGTACACCTTACATCAAAAGTAGGTCACTTTTATCTAGTTTTGAATTTATAGGCTCGGCGTTTAGCTCATGATCATATAAGCATCTGCATACTGTATACATATTGTTTTATCAGGAATCATGAGACTTGACGAGGAGTTGCATATTGATAAGTGTACTACGTCCTCATTACAAACATAGGTCACTGTGACCCATAGTTCACGCATTTTAATGGTTAAATTTGTGGGTGGTGGTGGCCGAGTGGTCTATATTTGTATCACACCCGTTCGAGAAAGTTCGCCATATTCTACATTCCACATTTGAGTGACTTAGTGTTTGCATTTAGCTGATGAGGAAATAATTGTTCTGCAGGAGTCTAGGATTCGACCAAATATGATCTCATTCATGTACAGTGATCAAACGAAGATGTATCGTCATGAACACTACTCCCTCGATGCATAATCTGGCCATTTTGGCCCATACTTTACTCTCCTCGAGTAGGGTTGTATTTGACGTACATTTCACGGGTTAGTGTTCATGCTAAAATCATGAAATTAATGATCCGCATCTTTGCGACAAAAAAAAAAAAAAAAAAAAAAAACATCCTCGTGACCTATGTTTCGTTGTTAATATCACCTTAGTCAGAATTTATTTTATTAATTTATTTATGTTTACTTTGGCTGCAAGAGACTATTACAAACATGTAACCGTGATTAAATTCTGGTTACAAGAATGCAACAAATGTCCAATGTTTGTGCTTCGGATTCGGACACATAAAGGAACGAATGTGACAATAAAATTGTATATGCAGAATGATCATTCATAGAGTTTATCATCTTTTATCTCAGATAAAAAGAAGAAAATTTACGTACATTGAGAGAGAAAGAGAGATCATGCAGACAGACAGTTCCTTTGTGCACATTTGATGTAAGCTATTTTTGATGAATGTGCAATTAGGCCCGAAAATCGCGATTTACTTTGCGTGTGGGATACCCTTACTAATTCGAATGGTCTGCGTAATAACTACATTGTTTTCATAATTTTATTTGTAAAAAAAAAAAAAAAACCAGTTTGGGTTTGAACCAAGGGGATACGCTAATAACAACCGGGTGTAAATTTACGTTATGTGTTTGTTATAATAGACACATTTAGAAATGCATTGCTTTCTTGTGACGTTACCCACATGAATAATATATAGTTATCTCCGGTTGTGGCTATTACAAGCTTCTGCAAATCCGCATAAAAGAGACTACAAGTACTTTAAATATACATTTAATTTTATTAATGTTAAACCGCATTTTTGTTTTTGCTTTCGTTGGCCTAAACTGTAATCTAAATACTTTATTGGCTTTATCCTGCTGAGGAATTGGAAGCTAAGGGCCTTTCAAACGAGACACGGAGGCAGCCGACACGGACTGGACTGAACGGGTCTCAGAGGCGCGACCCTCGGCTTACAAGCTCTACGCGCTGCCAAATGAGCTATCGGAGCTCACAAAATCTTGCTTGTAAAAATAGTATCCGAGTAATTGCTTACTATTCTAATGGCAAAATAAGTCTCCCAAAATACAGTCACGAATCATGTACAAACAGGATGTGAGCAAATTGTATCGATAAAACAACCGGATGTTACGCTCTTTGTACGTGTACATGGGCGATACGTATATAATTTACATCTTGGGCGGTTCAGGGAATTCCCAGTGGGAAATCCGATCAAGGCGGTACGTGTTTCCGGCAAGCAAATGTGAGATACATTTGTTGATGAGTACTTTTGCGTACTCATGTGGAGATACTGAATGATGAACATGGATCCTGCAGCACATATTTGACGAAAATAAAGAGGGATAAGGGGCGGGATATATATAGGTCCAATAAAAAGAGGGATAAGGGGCGGGATAGATATAGGGCCAATAAAAGAAGGATAAGGGACGGGGTAGATATACGTCCAATAAAAGAGGGATAAGGGGCGGGATAGATATAGGTCACAAAGGCTTTCGTGTACATCTATTTCTTAACTTCTGAGTGTACGCATATCAGTTAATAGACGTTAGTCCCCGTTTCAGCACACGATGGTCTTTCATGGTGGTTCCGCTGTAGGAATATACACGTGGCTTGGAGAAGTATGTCGTATGTGGCGACCAGATGTGGCAGGAGCAACGTTGCTTTAGTGGTTAGCGCGCCAGAGTCACTACCGAAAGGCTGTAGGTTCGAATCCTACCCTCCCAAGAACACTGATCATTTCTACCCTCCTAAGAACACTGATCAGCTGCCGTGCTATTCCTTTCGGCAAGGCACTCTTCTCCAATAGCCTCGGCACTAAATAACCTACTTGTGTTGCCGTAAAGCAGCAAAACCAAACAAGTCCTCTGTAGGAACAAGAGACGCAAACGTTCTCATCATCAAGATGTTTTCCACTGATATTAATGAACCAAATATGAACAAAATGTGACCTGTTTTCGGAGGGGGTGGGGACACGTTTATTTGCATCTTAGGGCGTGGCTTTAAAAATATTTTATCCGGCTCGTTTCTGCAAGAGGAAAAGTGGATATATCAATTTGTGATCGCATTGGCCTTTCATGATAAGCTTTTTGCTTTAACGTCATATCAATGAAAGTGATTCCTAGTTGAAATCGAAACCAACAAATTTATTGTTACAAGAGTTAAGTATGTGTCTGCATCTTCTTTTTAAGTATTACGGATGTAACAAAAAAATTGGGGGGGGAAATCCTTTATATATATATATATATATATATATATATATATATATATATATATATATATATATATACACACACACACACACACACCTAGACGCTAGGGGGCCCCGAGTGGTCTAAAGCGCTCTCCGTTACGGATCACTGCCATCCCACCTCTGTGATGGTTCGAGTCTACGATTCGGCCAATGTGGGTATGTGAGAAAGCTTACCAGTAGCTTCACGTGGGTCGGTGGTTCTTTCCGGGGTTTTCCCGGGTTATTCTTCCACCATTAATACTGGCCGCCATGCATAGCCTATCGTGTGCTGAAAAATGGCGTTAAACCCCACAAGAGCAACAACAACGACCAAGACGCTAAATATTATCTGGAAGACGCGTATAAACGTATGACGAAACGTGGTCAATAAACATGTCATATACACGTGAATGTTATGGAGTTTGCCATAGTAGTACCCTTTTCTTGAAATAATGAACAATGAAACGATGCATTACGGTTTTATTTCCCACCACCACCACCGGCCTCCGATGACTAGGGCTTTATTCCCAGTAGAAGGGCGTTTATATTTGTTGTAAACTGAACTTTCAAAGGTAAAAGGTGTTGCATTTTCGTGATTAGCACAGTCGTCTTCCTGAGACTTTTCGTATGATCCTTGTGAATGAAGTTAAATACACGAAACAGTATGAATTTGGTACATTATCGAGCGAGCTATGAAAAGACGTAAGTTTGCTCTTGTGGGCAGTTCTTCCGTGTTTGATAGTTTTCATGTTATTTTCGTATCACTCGCCATATATAGTGTAATCGTACATTTTCATGGTATTTTCGTATCACTCGCCATATATAATGTAATCGTACGTTTTCATGGTATTTTCCTATAACTCGTCATATATAATGTAATCGTACATGTTGATATCATGATCAATGCTATATTGATTATTTCCCGTGATAAATCGTTGTCATGCCTTACAGAAAGAGATGTATTATCACTTATTTCGTAATGAGATGCTGAAATATATCAGTGGAAGAAAATTGAGATTGCCACAGCGGCGACACCACTTTGACTTATAACCACAGTGGCGATATCACCTTTGTGCAGACTGTAGGTCATCTAATAATATACATTCATGTAATCAATGAGGATGTGCCGTAAGAATGCCCAAAGACCAACTCCAAATAATAACAGATTTGCTTAAAGTATTCACCTTTTCCTAGTAGTATTCCACATAAATCATGCACAGGTGACGAACGTACACGAAATGCTTCAATCATATATTTAGTGTTACGCGTACAGCATCGTCTACTTAAACTCCACGACAAAACGTCACGAGTTTTGAAGGAAAAACGCTTCGCTTAATAGAGCAATAAAAGTGTTTAAGTGCTGCGTCTGTTACCCTTCAAAGCAGCCAGATTGACAAGGCAACACAACCCATGTTAGAATGCAGAAATAAAGAAATTAAAAAACCCCATATCCTTAAACTGTAATTTATTAAGATTTGTTGTTGAAACAAGTTTCGTTATGATACGTTTTAGATACGACACAGAGGTTTGTACGGTACCTCAATCCCAACAGTGTTTATGAATCCTCACAAGAAATGAGTTGCTGAAATTGTTAAAAATCGCATTATTTTCATATTATAACGTCATTAATTTTACCAAATTAAGCGCTATGTTATGTGTACGATTTAAATATTTTGAAAAGTCACTGTCCTAATATGTTTGTACAGGTTCGGAACTTTTTTCTTATCCATATAGTAATGCTCTTTTAATAGGGCCTCTGCATGAATTTATGAGGGTGAAGGGGGAGCCAAAGTCATGGATATATTTATGTTTTGCACAATGAATTCTTTTTTAAAAAATCCAGGACGGAAGCAGCTGTCCCCCCCCCCTCCACGGACGCCTATATTTGTATTGTCATATGTGGTTTCGCCACCAGCGACACTATAGTGTTTCCAATTAACCCTTGAACTATTTATTTGTGTATATCCATAAACAATAACGTAAATACCTGGATTCCGCTATTTATCTGTTAATACACCGATAGCAGGTCAGGTTATTTTCACCGCCGTGGAAACTTGATCGGTAAGAGAACATAACGCGTTAGTGAACTCTCTTTAGGATTTCAATACCGTTGGCACAACGCTGTAAAATTGTCGATTAAGTGTCATTTGGAGACAACCGTACGAGTTCATAACTACATCGCACTCAATTTGGACTGTATTAGCTGTGATCTTTTATTTATGGATTTAATGCAGAAATTAAAGATTTTGCCTATTACGTACGACGAAAAAAGTAAAGAATTTTTCCGTGCAGTGATGGAGCATTGGATTTGCCATGTTTAAAGATAGCATACGGGAGACTAAGCAACAGATGTCCCGATATATCGATGAAGTAGCATTGAAGCACAGCTGAGCCATCGTATATAGCCAGGTTCATTTCCCCTCGTTCTTAATTGGAGTTCATTCTGTGATTTAAAAAAATAAAAGTAGGGTCAAATTAACTTCCTCGCGTATTAATAGGAGGAGACTATTTTCCATGTATACGTGATGTACCGAACGAAATAGACCTATGGCATGCTTCTGTTTTGTTCGTCTCCCTCTTATTAGCGAAAAGGCCAGACCTGTTGCTTTTGACAAAAAGCATGCATCCGAAGGTTGTTAAATATTTATTGTTTTCACGACTATGCATTTTGAGATGACGTCTTGATAGTCGATGTTGTGATATTCTGTGGTTTCGAAGGCGCGAAAGCTACTTTCGAATGAGCGCTCTTAGGCAAAGGGACATTAAAATGTGCCGTCCGAAAAATCTGAAGCTGTCGCCTTTTCCAATCACTGCCAACTCACCTCTGTCACGTGGCTTCACATCTCGGGCTGGGCCTATATGGGTTTGTGAGAAAGGTTGTCAGTAGCTTCTCGTGGGTTGTTTCTTATTATCGGGCCTTTCGGGATTCTTTCTCCACCAGTTATACTGAGAAAAGGCGTTAAAACCCAAACAGCATATTTTCAATGGGGTGAGATGGAGGGCAGCAATGGATTTGGTTTGATGCTACTGTTAACGGTAGTTACAGGTTCGGAATTTATATGTTCCTTTGGATATTACAGTGTCACATGAATGAAATGAAATATAAGTTCATGTTCATATATATATATATATATATATATATATATATATATATATATATATATATATATATATATATCGCGAAATGTGCAGCTAGTCATGTATTGGATTTACTTTTTGTCATCAAGTTTTTATTTAACTTTGTCTTGATTGATATATTAGATTATATTCTTCATGGGGACGGTTTTGACTATTTAATCGCTAGCTGAGAGCAAGGTACGTGGTTGAAAACGATATATAAATTGCGCCGCCTTTCAGCGGTGATTAATCGCTAACTTGTATACGTGTCATTACCGCAAGGCGTAAGAGGTCAGCAGGAACTCAAATCTTCATTTTATCTTGACTCGTATACAGAAAGACTAAATTTTTTCTTCTTCTTCTTCCACACAATTAAAACTATTTTTGCAACTGAAATACGTCGAAGCCGTGCGGATACTTAACAACGATAGCGAGTAATTTTAAAACGTTAAAAAGAAATCATAATTGCTTTATAATGTTAACAGATTGTCGTTGTCTTGAAAACAATATATTCAGCTTCGGGAACTGTACGACAGGAAATGCTATATGTTACCTGTTTTTAGAAATATTTTTAAACCATTAAAAACAGATGTCAGTGTATATGCATCCTAGTGATGAGGTAAGCCGAAAAATCATCAGTTCTCATCCAAGTGTCTGTTCACTCAACAAATATCAGTTTCAGAGAAGGTAAAGTGTTGCTGTGGGATTAACGCTATTTTTCATCACATCTGTATATATGGTGAAGGAAAACCCGAAAAGAGAAACCATCGACCAAAGGAAAGCTTTCCACATACCCACGTTGGACGAGCAAGAGACAGAGGTGAAATGTCAGTAGTCTGAAAAGGCGAATGCCATAGAAACCTTAGACCAGTGGTTCCCAATCTTTTTCAGGCCACAGCCCCCTTGGTTATCCTCAGCGCTCCCTACCGTACCCCGTAACAAGCATTATTCAGCATTAACGCCCCCTCGGTAATCCCACCGTCTCCCTACGACCCACTTTGGGAACCACTGCCTTAGACCATATCACTACCGGAAGCAACCGATTAAGTCAGCATAATGTACAAACAACAAGTTCCCTCAATAAGGAAGTCTTTGAGCAGCAGATCGGGGCGAAATGTTAATATGGGTATTTTCCCAGAAACCGCCCACGGAAATCAGACATGGCGGATATAGCTTACCAGGAAATGGTATCAGTACAAAGATCGATATTTAGAGATGCAATTAGTTTTAGCGTGTTGGTTTACATTCACTCAGAATCAGATTCAGCTACAGTTGCAATGTGTGCTTAACGGATTGATTTGCATATAGTGTAGAGTCCCTTCATTCCTGAAAAAGAAAATGATGGGTCAGTGCTGTAGCATATTAGACGGGACGTTTTAATTTTCCGATGTCACGGAACGCAGCACCGCGGTGGCGTAGCTGTTAACCTGCACATGACTCGCGTGTAGAAAGACACGGGTTCGAATCCTACCATCGGATCGGCATGATTCAGCACGATGAAACCTTATATGGTATCTTTGTACCGCCAAACAATAAACTAAAATGAAACCTGTTCAGAACGACTTAATGCAAATGAATATTAAGTCCTATAAAAGTATATATATATATATATATATATATATATATATATATATATATATATATATATATATATATATATATATATATATATATATATATATGACAAACTTAATATGATGGGATATTACTTTTCCTTTGCACAGTTTTATTATTCCATGATAATGCACGTTAATGCCTTCGCTATTTTACGTTTCCACTCTTGCTCTTTTTAAACGTATTTCCTCGGTATTTTTACCCGCCCCCTCCCCACCCCATTTAGGCGTTGATTCAGAGGGCAAGCTTCTGTTGGTGCTGTTGCCAACATTATACTAGTCATGTATTCAGGCCTAAATGGCAGTTTCCGCTTGGAGGTTTTCATTTGCTTCACTGAAAGAAGTGCTACGCACGCCAAACACATTCGTTAACAAACATAAATAAGGTACCGTTTTTGTCCTTGAAAACCAGCTGTCTGAAAGAGAAAATAAGAAAGAAAATGGTCGCTAACCATTGCAGGCATTCTATAGGGTAGAGGGATATTGGCCAGTGTTTTCGGATCTAACAGTTTGCACTCATGAGTAATTTCTGAAAATAGGATATAATATTACAAGAAAGAAGATAATAACAGGGTTACAAGTGGACCTCACGAACGTTGAAAAATCTTAAATTTTCATTTTGAACTAAGACACATAAAAAATCCTTAAAACTGAAGTAACCCATAAGTAGTGTACACCTAAAAGTTTTGGGACGAAGAAAAACCCCACGATGAACAGCTCCAGTCTGATAGCACAAAAAGTGCTTTTTTGCACACGGTTTCGTTAGGTTAGCCCAACAGTCTAAAAAGTGAATGAACTATGCAAATTAAAGATATCCGGTCACTTCTAATTATTCTGTAATGTTCGCTTTATCTTTTTCCCCATTATATTCACGAACAAACTCAAAGCATGCTTTATCAGATTTGTAATAAATGTTATTATCACCAGGGAGATAACCTTGTAACTGTTGTGTCTTAAACCTCAACAAATATTTTTAAAACCTTGAACAAAGCCAAAAATAGCCTAAAATGTTAAAAATTCAATTTCACTTCTAACCCAGTGAGAGGCGTCACGGCACGACATTTGCATTGACATGTAAACTCGATTAATCCACGAAGTGCCATAATCAGATGCATCTCAGCACGACGATATGCCTTCTTTATTTGACCGCTCCGGTGGCCTAGTGGTTGAAGTGCCCACCTCGGATGCGGGAGGTCGCGGGTTCGAACTCCGGTCGAGTCATACCAAAGACTTATAAAAATGGTACTAACAGTTGCCTCGCTAGGCGCCCAGCATTAAGAGGTTGGTCTTAGGACTGGTCGGCTTGGTGTCAGGATAATGTCTGAGGCATGATGACCCGGTGCTATACATCACTATAAACTGACACACTGCAGACATCTTAGCGATATGACTGAATTGGTTTTAAAGCTACGTTACAAATCCAAAATCATACACACAGACACATCCACCCACACCTGCTTTTCATTTGAATTTATAATCGATCTAGATAAGGTTCTGTAGGGTTGTACACCATTCATCAACACATGATAGGCGGTCATTTTATTTGGTGACGAAGATCCCAAAAAGAACCACCGATAAACGGTAAGCTACTGCCAAGCTTCCACACATGCCCACGTTGTTCGAGCAGAGACTAGAACTCAAGTGGGCAAAGGTGAGACGTGTGAGTGATCTATAAGGCGAGCGTCTTAGTCCACTCGGTTACCCTAGGCCTTAGACCACTCGGCCAACCGGATCGAAGTGATATTGGGTTGTAGAGGGGGGGTATTATGTTAAACGTTTACCTAGTATATTTATATTTGCGACCATAGTTTTATCCAGGACTCGGGTATGTCAAATTCATTGCAATTTTCAGATTTGTTCATACGTGTCTTTATCAAATTGAAAAAACAGACAGGCATATATTATATTGACGGTAACTGATACACATGAGTGTAGTTCTAACTGTATGTGACTATCGGTAATCTTTCATATATATTTTCCTTATATATCTTCATATAAATACGCTTTAATTTTGTCAATCGCTTCGTATGTTCACTAGCTTGTAAATATGTCTGATCTGTTATATGTCCTTAACCTACCAACACAAGGTCATTAACCAAATTTTTCGTTAAACGGAATCCAAACACAACAATTTATGTGTAAAATACACACCATGTGTGATCGCAAACTAGTTGAGTCCAGCTGCAAACTGCGCAAAGACATTTCGGCCGTCGCATCATCCCGCCTTCAGACCCGAGTCTATATATTTTGGTAGTGGTAATGAGAGACAAAAAGAGCATGGTCACCAATCTGTTGGTGCATTATGCGACGGCAGATGCGGGTCAGTAGTTTTTATTGGGAGTCAACCGAAGAAATGGATTAAATTTGTTGTGATTATTTGATATGAATAGCAACAGGGTGGATGTTTTTTTTTTTTTGGGGGGGGGGTCCGAGCTTAATGGATGGGCTACTGCATTAAAAGAATGGGATATTGTACACAAAATAACATTTTAAAAAAAACAAACATCGTAATTTTACCCACTAATAGTACTCGTACATATACAATCGGATTAGGATCGAGTTTTCCGACACAGGAAGAGATCTGACGAGCACCAATACGATATCTTGGTCTGCTTACTTTTCGATTCACCAATCAAATCGCAGCTTTCATGTTTATAAAAGTGTACAATTGTATTTGGAACCAGTTGTTTCTAACGGTAACTCGGAAAGAAATGCTTTTCCGATAGGTTACACAGGGGCTCGTGTCGTTGCTTACAATTTACCTTTCATACATGTACTATATAATAACTACAAGGGAGGACACTTATCTCCTTTTTCGCGCGACCTAATTAAGAATAAAGCTGATATTTCAAGCTACGCTTTGCGTAGCTTAATAAATTTGGTACCCATATTTAGGTCAGGCATTCGACTGTGTATCCCTATCCATAGTTGGATTTAATATGATACGTTTAAGGAATGCCAGGCCATTTTCCCACGCTACCGCTCCACATAGCCCTGATCGCGCCCGCTTAATATGCAAGTAAAACCCGCTGAATGGAAGACTATCATCTCATTGGCTAAAAGAAAATGATGTCCTGCATTTATTCATAACTTATTTATAAGGCAGTGAGAAGGCAGTATTCCATTCAGCGCGCTGCTCTTGCATATTAAGCGGGCGCGATCATGGCCATGTCGAACAGGAGCGTGGGAAAATGGTCTGGCATTCCTTAAAGGTATGATAGTAAGACAAACTTAGGATACGAAAGTCGAATGCCTGCGCTAAACCTGGGTACCAAATTTATTACGCTACGGGAAATGTAGCTTGAAATAGGTCGCGCGAGAAATATGTTGTTGTTTTAGGGTTTAACGCCATTTTTCAGCACACGATAGGCTATAAATGGCGGCCAGTATTAATGGTGGAGGAAGAACCCGGAAAGAACCACCGACCCACGAAAAGCAACTGGCAAGCTTTCTCGTATACCCATATTAGCCGAAACCGAGACTCGAACCCACGCAGACAGAGGTGAGATGGCAGTGATCCGTAACGGAGAGCGCTTTAGAAGACTCGGCCACTCGGGGGC
Organism: Sinohyriopsis cumingii; assembly: GCA_028554795.2. Classification (NCBI taxonomy): domain Eukaryota; kingdom Metazoa; phylum Mollusca; class Bivalvia; order Unionida; family Unionidae; genus Sinohyriopsis; species Sinohyriopsis cumingii. The sequence continues at coordinate 109,653,929 of CM068828.1, forward strand.
TCCCGAGAAAGGAGATAAGTGTCCTCCCTTGTTATTATATAATACATGAATGGCAGGTAACTTGTAAACAACGATACGAACCCCTGTGATAGGTTACTAGAGATTTCGTTCGTGCCGGGTTTTTCCCGGGGTATTCCTTCATCAGTTATATTTGCCGCCATGTATAGTCTGTCTTGCGCTGAGAAATGGCATTAAACCCAAAACAACAACAATAAACATATTTTAGGTAAGATGTGAATTCCGTTCCTTATATTACATGTGCCCATTTTGTTGAAACAATTCATGCGTCAACACGAAAACAGATCGATACTTCCGGTATACAAATTGATCCGCAGTATAAATATATCCGTCTCGTATTAATCCCTTTGCTTTCCAAATTATGGTAATTCGGTCAAATATTCCAGCTAGACCGTTCACGGTGTGACAGATATTGATCAAAGAACTTAATTGATTTATACCGAAACATATCTGCATGGAGAACTAATAAAAACTCATTTCTCTCTGCCCGTTCAGTGGAAGACGTAACCTCGACAATTTACAAGGAGCCATTATCTTTATCAGAAAATACGCTCGTGTGTATTGAGCATATTTTCAACAAAGCGGTTTCATTGCTGGGTTAACCGCTATTGGCTTGTGTAAACTGGAACCTTGCGTTAGTTCTCTGCTATATCGTGTTCGTGTGCACACGATCTGACCCAGAAAAAGTTCACTACGCCAAAGTAATGAATACTTACTAGTACGCCTAGTCAAGTCAGTCGGTTGAAGACATTTACATCTGGTTGGCTCAGTGAATATCGAGCAAGCAGACAACCAAATATAGCAGACTATATACAACAGCTGAGAATGTATTTGGATCTGCGTGTTATTATTTTGGCTCTATGAATCTACCGATTACAGGTATGGGGTTTTTGTAGATGGTAGGTGAGAAATGAAGGTTAATTAATTCATTTGTAGGCCAGAGCTTGTAGTTTTAAATTGTGTTAGTGAATTTCTCATTAATAGTATTACGACGTGTGGTCATTGTATGACATTTAAACGTAATTTTTCATCCTACATATTTTGAAAGACAAAAATTAATAACATCAATGATAAAGTTGTAGAAAAATTTGATGCGTTTTCATGTGAACATTAAAGACTGATTTGAAGACTTTTGGATTAATATATACAACTGAGTACAAACGTACTTGAACTATATAGTTATTACACACTACACTTTGATACGGAAGAAGGAAACGTAAGCCCGATTAGGAACCGGCAAATTACTTTTAATGGGTGGAGTCCCGGGTTAGGATAATCTAGTGTGTATTTCTTTTACACACACACACACACACACACACACACACACACATATATCTATCTATATATATATATATATATATATATATATATATATATATATATATATATATATATATATATATATATATATATGTGTGTGTGTGTGTGTGTGTGTGTGTGTGTGTTATTTATTCCATGTAATATTGTGTATTAGTAACAATGCATTAAGAATGCAAAAAAAAAAAAAACAACAAAGCAACAAAAAACGGCATAAGCATAATAACCAATCTTATATTCAAAACAAATCTGGTGAATAAGATTTCTCGAAACGCTTGTTATGCGGCAATCACTCTTAGGCAGATGGAATAGAACGATAAGAATCGAAAATATGAAGTGTCTGTAATGGTTAGTACTTTAACGTTAGACGTATGCCATGGTTAAGCTATATAATCGCTTTATTCAATGTTAGTATATTTGTATTGGTTTCGTCAAGGAAACATGTCGGCTTAAACTAGCTTCTTCAGCCATCCCATTTCAACCAACTGAAATGTATGTCAGCGGAACTTGAGAACGATTCCATTTACCTTGGTCAGAATTTGAATCCATTAGGAAAGACACATCATAGTAATTAAAGCCTGACTGAAGCAGTTAGAATTTATTTTGTGGAAAAATGTCGAATTAGGCTGCTAAGTATGTGAGAAGTTCCTGGAAATTCGGCATGTATTTGTCCTGTCATTCTACTGGGAATTTGCTTCACAACGCCTTTATTTAGGCAGTAATACGTCCAACCAAACGGCAAATATCAGGTTAGAGGTATTGCATTGTAGATCTTCCAAATGGTCCTCTCTGTAGCAGATATAGTTTTGGTTATTTATCAGATTTATTTATGTGAGTTATATGTCAAACTCAGATTTGTTAATTGTATGTCAAAACACACACATACACACACACTACATCCACAGACGTGTGATCTCGAATTGTAAAGACTATACAAATCGTCAAAATAATAACAGTCATGTTGATTATGTTGGTTTCTAAAGTTTTCATATTCGGATACCTTCTTCGATCAGGGAAGACTATACAGCGGTCCGTCGTGTCCAGACTTGGTGGTGACTTTAGGGTTGTCACAACCATGTCATTCAAGACTTGTCTATCAGGATGCTGGCTAATCGAAGCAGGCACGACGGTCCTATCAATTTTTTTTATATCAGATGTTAAAAATTGTCTACCGGGATGCTTGCAAATAGATACAGTCACGAATTGTCTATTTGAATGAGAGTTATTCGATATGATTACGAATTGTCTGGCTGAATGCTGTCTGATCGATACAGCCCGAATGCCAATTAATCAATAGTCACGAACTATCCGTCACAATGCTAGCTAATCGATATTCACGAATTGTTTGTCTGAATCTAATTTATCGATAGTTACGAATTCTCTGCCTGAATGCTACCAGATAGACACATTCACGACTTGCCTGAGTGAATGCTACCTGATACGTTCACGACTTGTATGTGTGAATGCTACCTGATAGATACATTCACGACTTGTCCGTTTGAATGCAACCTAACAGACACATTCACGACTTGCTTGTCTTAAATCTACCTAACAGACACATTACTGAATTTTCTGTCTGAATGCTACCTGGTAGATACATTCACGACTTGTCCGTCTGAATGCAACCTAAAAGAAACATTCACGACTTGCTTGTCTTAAATCTGCCTAACAGACATATTCATGAATTCTGTCTGAATGCTACCTAATATATACATTCACGACTTGTCTGTCTGAATGCAACCTAATATATACATTTACGACTTGTCTGTATGAATGCTACCTAATAGATACATTCACGACTCCTCTGTATGAATGCTAGCTATTCGCAACAGGCACAAATTGTCTTTCTTGATGCTAACTAATCAATACAGCCAGAACGCTATATAATTAGTATTCATGAACTGTGTACGAAGTGTTCACCCAAGCATTAGCTAATTGATACAGTACAATGTTTGTAAGATATAGCATAAGCAAAGGATGTGCTTTTTAATTGGGCATCTAGTGATCGTACCAGCCTCCACCCCCAAGTCAGTGTATATTATTTGGGAATAATCAGAACAAACAGATATACCCTGTTTTTATGTCGCTTGTATTTTGTTTGGAGTGGGGGTTGCTGTTTAACTCGACTTATAAGAGAGTATGGACACTATTGCCGCTCGTATTTAAGGATACGTTGCGAACTCTTTGAAATAATTTTATACGCTTGTGGACTTAGAGCTTATAGGCGGTGGCATCAGCTGGAAAGCCACCTCGATTATGTTTTATTGTGGGTGAGGTGAGTGTGCTTTATGGCAATGATAGATAAAGCGTTCTGACTAACACATAGGTAGTTACTGTTTTTCCGAGGTACGTCTAGCAGTTTGGATCCGCAGCAGAATCCAAGGTACGTCTTGCAGACAATCTTGATACACAACGGAATGCAAGGTACGTATCACAGACAGTCTTTATCCGCAACATACTCCAAGGTACTTAGTGCATACTGTCTGGATCGGCAACATAATCCAAGGTACGTCTCTCAGACTATCTGGATCCGCAGCAGAATCCATGGTAAGTCTCGCTGACTATCAGGATCAGCAACATAATGCAAGTACTCTTGGTACACTATAATGAATTGTTTCATTCACAGACTGCAAGCTAATGTGCCTTATGTACAAATACACACGTCACTCGACACAGCCATCGTCTGCCAAGTTTTAGTTCATTCGCACGTGTTGCCAACAATGAGAAGATGTTATTGTTTTTCATCCAGCCAGAAAAAGAAAGAAACAAATATGGAGTTCTTGATTTCTAAACCACTTTCACTTTTCATGTTGATACAATGAAAATGTCACGGCGCGTTTTGTTTCGTATAACCCTGTATTGTTTTTCCTCTTTGTTGGTTGGTGCTTCAGTGTCAACCGGTTACTTTTCTGTCCTGGTTCTTTTCGATGACTAAATGGCAGCTTTTAAGCTCCGTTTTAGCTGTGTTCAATCAGAGCAAACTGCTGTTTGACACATCCACGAATCATAGACTCTTTGAACATCCATGAACCACAGACTCTTTGACACTTCCATGAATCATAGAGTCATTGACACATCAATGAATCTTACTCTTTGACGCATCCATGAATCATATACCTTTTGACACACCTGTGAATAAGAGACGCATGGAATGGAAGAAGAGAGAAGAATAGCATGTACTACTGGAGAAAAAAATATTATTTGAAGGAAAAGCAGCAGACGAGGACGTAGATGGAAATCATCAAATGAGGTGTTACATATATTTGATTTAAGTTGTATTTGATTTGATTGTTTTGGAGTTTTTGAATATTTTTATTTTCTTTACATGTCAGTGTAATGTAATTGTGTTGACTAGAAATTTGATATTTTTAGAAAATTCAGTTTGACTTTGGTTTTCCTTAGATATCTAATAATAGAAACAATTGTTTCTATATTTGGCTTAATTCCTGGCTTTGACTGAGGGTCAAGTAAACTTATTGTCCAGGAGTAAAATGATTGGTTCTTATCAAGGACATACAGGAGCTACGTGACTTTTACATGTAAACATGACAACGTCATCCTCTGTTTCGCAATATATTTCGCAATTAGGCATTTCCGAAATTGCGAAATACTTAGTATTAATAGTGATGTTTAGAGAGCCAGAGAGAGAGAGATCTGAGTCCATGGCTTTTAAACACTTGATGTCAAGTTGTTTTCTTCTATTGTGACCAAAAATGAACTTTTGAGTTTTGAGTTAATAGTTAATTTTTTCTCCAAATTATTTGGACTCTAAAAGATTAATCAGTTTCTCTGGAAATATTATTCTATTCATACAGAATTCTTGAACAAGGACATTTATTGAAAATTCTGTTTGGATTTCTAAGACCGGAGGATAACTTGTTGTGTTTGTACAAGGAACTGTAGATGTCAGCACAGTACAGGCTACAACATACGTCATCGCCTTCCATCTTGGATTCTTTGTCGGGACTCAAACTTGAGATCATTAGAACATTTCAATATTAGGACTGCAAAAACTTTATTCGTGGATTATTCTTGTATTATTTTTGGATTTGATTCTGGAAACTGTAAGTTCTTATATATTTTTTCTTCGTTTTACAGTATTTTTCCAGGGAAATACATTATTTGCTATATTTTTCAAAGCGTGTTGTTTCCACTCTTTTTTGTGTTACTGTTTATTCGAGCCTAAACAAGTAACAGCGGACATGTATGCAAATCATCAGATGATGACATAGATGCAAATCATCAGACGAGGAAATGGATGAAAGCATAAAGAGAAAGACGCAATACAATATTAAAAACATCAAAGTTCAGCTTTTGCAGGTAGAAAAGCGTATTAAACAAACATCCGCAATTTTATCTTCACCTGACACTTTTTTACGGTATAGAGCAGGATTGCACAACCCCGGGCCCGCGAATGTGTTCTGTCTGGCCCTCAGGGCATATTAAAACAACTCAGACATCTGGCCCGTGAACAGCAATTATATTAAAGAAATTAGTGTTTACGGCCCTCGAGTTGTCTTAGAAAATGCAATATGGCCCTTGGCCAAAAAAGGTTGTGCGCCCGTGGTATAGAAGTATTAATGAGTTAATTGATTGGCTGGTTGATTGGTATTCTTTTTTCCCCCTTCACGCTGCAAAGGGTAAAATCTAGCACCCAAAATTCAAAAATAAAGAATAATTGGAAAGGTTTCAGTGGCTTGTAGACAACAGTATTAAACTCGCAATATAATTTTTAACAACGTTGCATTCATGGTAAATTTACTATTGAAATTAAAGAGTCTTTCGTTTACATCGTTTGGTAATTATGGATTGTGGCATCATTACTCGACAGTTTGCCGCAAGAGAATGACTGAAATCGTCAAAACATAATACAAATGACGACTGTGATGGAATCGAGTCAAGAAATGAATCGCTATAGTTTCAGAGACTACGTCTTCGTCATTCCCATGCCTGGGACAGTTTTCAAGCTATATTTAGATGGTGCATATTGTGCATATGGGGTGACAGTTAAAGTATAATAAAGTGATGATGATCAAAACGAAACCGGCTTTGCAACCGTTGAGTACACGATGAAATTATTACATCAGGTATTCGCATGCCATGACTTTGTGTGTTTGTATGATTCGGATTTTTAACGTAGCTTTAACAATTGTTCGGTCATATCGTTACGATGTCTGCAGTGTGGCAGTTTATAGTGATGTCTAGCACTGTGACAGCATGGTGTCCCACTCAGGCACATTATCCTGACACCAGACCGACCAATCCTAACACTAATCTCTTAATGCTGAGCGCCAAGCGAGGCAGCTGTTAATATCATTTTTGTAAGTTTTTGGTATGACTCGGCAGGGGATCGAACCCACGACCTCCCGTATCCGAGGCAGACGCTCTAGCCACTAGGCCGCCGAAGCGGTCCATAACTTTGTAAACGATATCATATATATTTATAAACCATACTTGGGATATGTTTAACTTCTTCACCCCACCCATCATTTGCAACTTCAAGGTCAGTCCTGCTGATAATGCTTCGAATGTATGTCGAGCGTTCCCACTGGGACCACTCTGGCTATTTAGGAAACAAGGACTGACAGAGAAGCTACGAAAGATGGAACTAATTTATTTATTCGAACTTTTTATCCAATCATCGCAGAAATAGCCAAAATAGTCAGAATACCTTAAGGTACCATTTTTTGCTGAGATATGTTTGGTGAACAAAATGTTATGATTTTCTGTAAATTACTGTTTCGACATGCATCCAGATAGTTCCTAATGCCCACCCTTGCCATTACTCCATTCGGAACTTCCTTGGCTATTCCTGCAAGACTAATATATGCCTTGTACATGTGGGATATCTTTACAGATATTATGAACTTTTGAGAGAGTGGTGAGTTTAAGGTGAATTTGTTTACATTTGCAACATACACAATGGAGAGTATGTTAGCATACCTCTGTGTTACTTTCATGTGGTCGAACTAAAATGAATGTTCCGTTGTGCTAAAATAAAGCAGCCTGATTTGGTATACAGAACACCATCTTTAGCACTTATTAAAATAAGGAAAATTAATTTTCCCAGACTTATACAATACCAGCTTCTAAAAGTGCAATGAATAAATTACCAAAATATATAAAATGTACAAAAGTTATGTGCTTTTTTATATACATTTAACCTCTTAAGTGAAGGAAATGAAAATGACCAACGGAGCTAGCAGTTTGTTTGAAAGATGCACATCTGATGTAAGGCCAAGCGTTATACTATATAGCCCATATTACACACATCACCATACACCAAAATAAAGGAAATTATAGGTTCTTTGAACTATACCAAAGGTATACAATATATGTTATAAATAACCGGTATTATCAGCCAGAAAAACCGGGAATTCGTTTTTCTTTAAACATCCTAAGCAATATACGATACTGTAGATAGCCACCTATGTGGGCGCAGTAGTTTACAAAAACTCGTACATTTTATTCTCGCCGGAAATATCTTCGCAAGAAAAGACACATTTATCTATTCTGACTGTCAAGGCTATTTCTGCGATTGGATAGATTGTATGATGAACCGAAATGTTACGAATGAAAAAAAATACTTTGGTTATTCATCTTCTCTCCGTCAAGCTTTGTATAATAAATAGCCAAAGCGGTCTACATGGGATCTCTCAACATACATTCGAGGCATGATCCGTAGTTTTGACCTCGAATTTGCGAATTGCCACTATTATTGTTCACAGTTAATTTGTCCAGATTATTCGTAAACAAAAGTGTGAAACATTTCTACGAGGAAAGGAAGAGAACATAAACCTACAAGTTACTAGTTTGTCGCTATGCTGATAAGATATACTATTGTTGATCATTGTTTAACTTCCGTAAATATGAAAATCATATCTTTCATCCATCTGGACTCGTTTACTCGTGAAAGATTATGAACCCTCTTTTAAAAATCTTTATTAGCATGGATTAAACTATACGCACAGTATACATGCCGCAAAATCGCGCGTGTATGTGTGTGCGTTTAGGGAATATGTTTATGCGTGTTTCTTACGTATTACGTGCTGCTTGGATTTGTAAATCTATTGTGACTTACTGATCAGTCCACTACATGTCTCAGTTTACAGTTTGCTATGCAAGTGTACTCGCGTTTCTATTTTTCACGAATATAAAGGAGATTGTAAGACTATGTAAGAGCGTCCTTTCTGTAGCAAGGTGGGAATTTAGGGAAGTACATATCGTAGTGTAGAACATATATCGTGTGACCAAGTATTAATGTAATGCGCGCATAAGGTGCGTCTTGTTGTGATTCAGGTTTTACACTGGTTTTAAAGGTTTGTGACTAAAGAAATGGATGGAGTAGACCAGTGGTTCCCAAACGTTTTCGGGTCACCGCCTCCTTGGTTATCCTCAGCGCCCACCTACTTTACCCCGTACAAGGCATTATTCAGCATTAGCGCCCCATCGGTAATCCCACCTCTCCCAAGGAGGCGGTACCGCCTATTTGGGAACCACTGGAGTAGATGATACTAAAACAGCATTTCAGGTAATATACGGGTCTATATATAAATTTCTTTTATGTTATTTGTTGGATAATATTACTGTTTGAGCTTAATCTTCAGGAGTTGTGCAATGTTGATTTTAATGATTTACCGACTATAGTTCTCTCTCTTACAAACTTGCACAGGGAATATTAAAGAAGGTCATGTATTGTAGAGTATGCTTCGATGGAATAATGGTCTCGTGTCAATATTTGTCCAGCGTAAGTGACACAGTCGCATGTTCAGACATCTTGATCGTCTTAAATTGGACTTTGAAGTTTCAAAGCAAATTGCTGACTTTGGGTGTCCTGACCAGTTTCTTTAAACTCATATCGATCTGTCAGTTTATCTCTCAGTTCATGAGTCGATTCAGGTATCCATCTCTGACATGTCTGTCTATTGCGAATATTGTCGATACTGTATTGTAGTCCGCGATTTACTGATGAAATCTGGTCACTTAATTTGTCTCTTTCAAGAACGAATGTACTTGGGGAAAGAGTTAAGAGTGGTATCTATATAAGGAGATTTTTTTAAAACTAGGTAATATTTTCAAATATCGTCCCTTTTCTTCCCTTTTCATCTAAATTGTAATGGTTGTTTATATTTAGATAATTGTATGGTTGAAGTTTCTTAAATCCAATATTATTTAACTTTTGTTTGTTACTTTGAAGTTCTTTTCCTCATTGTACAACTTTATGCTGTTATGAAGGAATCGGTAGTGAGTATGCACAAATGAATATAAATGCCACAATATTTATCTTCTTCATGCTGCAGCACTTCGTATTTTGTATTTACAGATCTTCCTGGATCCTCCATATATTAACATTTTTCTTAGACAGTTTACTTCATACAATGTTCTGAAATATAATTGTATGGCAAACAAATGCGGAAAAAAACAGTTTTACATATTTACTTCCTATTTGCAGATGTACAACCGATTAAAAAGTGAACATGGAATTGCAAGAATTGGTGGCAGCACCTGGCCACAGTTACAGTGCGAAGATAGGTCTAACAGAAAACATTCAATGGAACAAAATACCGTTCTAAGACATTCGCTGACAGAAGAGGGCCAACCAATTTCTGTTCTAAGACATTCACTCACAGAAGAGGACCAGTTATGTCAGGTGCCATCTATTTTTCAAAATGGCGGAGGTGGGAAGGCATCATGTACACCTCCGCTGGATTTATCAGGACTTGGATCCGACGTGCAAAAACGGGAGACGGATAGTCCATTGGATTTGTCGTTGAAAACCAGAAAACGTTGTGCTGATTCCACGGATGAGTATGGAGATCCACGTTTTCATCAACTTTTCATGCAGCCTATGCATGGCATGCCTCCACCAGTTAAGAGGGTATGTACATATCCAGTTACTCAGCAGCACAATGGTAAGGAACTAGTGCGACAACAACCACAGTCCATTGCTGGTTGGGATAAAGTGCCTAATTCGAGTGCTGGCAGGCATGGTAGTAATTCCAGCGTATATAGAAGTCTACCACCATCCCAATCACTTATAACAAATACTGCTAGTCCTTTAGATTCAAAAGAACTAACCACCGCCGCAGCTGGAAATGGGCCCAGAATTCAGTCCCAAATTGGAGGACATGGGCCTCGCTGTGAACGGATGTGTGAAGGGCATAGTCCTGGAGCGACTGGGTACAAGCGGGTCTTGAATCCAGAGCTCATACCACGACAACCCTGTCCAAATTTAATGTCTTTAAAACAAGTGAAAGACAAGAATACAGCTGTGGATCCAATGACAGTGCAACAACAGGGGACTACACACATGAAACAAGATGTTCGATATCCATCTCAAACTGTAAACCAGACCTCCCAGATGATGAGGACATATAATCCAACCTCGAGATCTCAGTATTTAGAAAATAGACAAAGAATAAGTAACTACAGACCTGAACATTTGAATTCATCAAACTCGAATATTCGCTCAGAGAGGAATCCAATTCATGCCATGGAAAAACAAGTCATTTCTCACGAAAGCCATCCATATATAACTAAACAAAGTGAACTTTCTTCATCACATTCGGTAAGATCAGACCAAAGGTCTGTTATTTCTCAGCAGATATCAGCAAGTTCAAGTCTTCATACTGAGGGACAGAGGAATATGGCTTCTCAACAAACGTTGCCGTGTTTGTCAGTGAACGAATCGTCTTATGCTCCAAAGCAAAAGTCTTTTCCCAGCAATCAACTCTACGCTATAAATCCTTTCAGCGATGATGTAAACGATCGCATGTATATTGAACAAAATGCGCAAAAGCATGTTAGACCGAGACAAGTTAAGGACACACACGTAGTTAGATACGAATCAGACTATGGCGCCACACAGAATATATTTTCAGGTGCCACACATCGATGTAGTCCAGATAGCACAAATGGGATGCTTAGGAAGGAATCCGTATCCACTATATCCCAGTATTCAGAAGAACACAAAATTCGATCAGAAACGAACGTTGACCCACGTAATCTCTCAGGTCTTGGTGGCCGTTTTGTTGATGCACACAGCGTATCTGGCAATGGCCGGCAGATTCCGCAAAGCCAGTTGGGCCGTCAAATGAATTTCATAGGGAGCTTTACTCCTCAAAACGGATCAAGACACGATGCTACAAGGCAGCTATCACCGCTTGTAGGGGCACCTAAATCTCCATTGCCTTCGAATGGTTCCATCAGACACTCTGCCATATCGACTATGCCGGCTCCAAAGGATAATACAAGGATGAACAGAACACTAAGCGATAGCTCATCGGTACCTCAAGTTCCAAAATTAATACCGAATAAACCAAGAGATAAACCGTCATCAAACAGACCCATGGAAAACACAAGGACTGATTTGAAAGTGGACAGAGACGCGATTGCAAAATCCATTCTTCAAACATTTTCAACGATCCCTCTTGGGCCCAAGTTTTGTACCACTTCAGGTGCCTCAGAAAGGTCTATTACGAAAGGAACAAGTGGGGCAATTAAACCAGAGCAGAAGAACAAAATGGAAACTTTGGACTCGTATATTACGAGAGCTTTCCAAGAACTGGACGAAAGTGAGAGAAAAGAATCAAAAAGGTCTGTTTCAATCTTGGAAGCAATTAAAAGTTCTGAATCGAAAACAGATGTGTCCGGAAAGAGTGAAAATAGATCTGTATGCATTAAAAAGGGAACAGATGCGATTTTAGCAAACGATAAGAAGGATGACGAGAAGCTAAAATCGGAAGGTACAGTAATGACGAATTTTTCAACGCTGTTATCTATAGCAATTCCATCATCAGCTAGCGCGAGCTCATTGGTTACCGAATGCAGTATGAACAAACCTGGAGGCAGTATACTTAATCCGAAACATTATTCCAAAAAGCATAAGATTCTAAACGCCGTCAAACAGGATGAGGATCTCAAGGAAATGGTAGAAACAAATCTAGACAGAAGACCTACTATACCTCCCCCTCCCCCTCCATCTTCAGTGGATATTTTGAAACGAATGGAAAGACAGATTCCAGCTGGTGGAAAGGATACGGAAACAGACTATCTCAGTTGTCCAGGATCACCTAAAATGCCAATTTTGAGCCCCCAAGAAAACCAAGCCACTCCTTCAACGGTATCTCCAGCTATTCGAGAACCACCAACATTAGAACCTCCGACAAGTTCATCTCAGACTTGTATTCTGGATAGTCTTGGTAAACATTTTTCAAAACTCATTACAGATGCTGTTAGAGGAGTAGGAGCGTTTGCAGAAAAGCCTGAAAAAGATACAAACATTGTCACTGAGACGTTTCTTACAGGGCAAGAGACTGATCCACAACCCGACCTTGATGTAAAAGACAAAACTACTGGTTTTTCTTCGGGAACTTTCCCATCTAAAGCATTTCTCTCCAGACAGAATTCAGTTACAAAAAATATTCCCGTGGCAAATGTAGCTCCTATAGTTCACGGGAAAGTGGTCGAACATCAAGAGAAGGAGAACGCAGATTCAAAAGTGAATGGACCTGCAATCATTAAGCGATCAGAGGTGAGCAATGCGATGTTTACACAACACGTCCTAGAGGACCAGTCTAAAATCACAAGAAATGTATGGACCTCCTTTACTTATCACGGGAGCCCAAAAGAATCGCTCAAAGTCTCTCATCCATTTTCCTCAGAAAATGAATTTTCAAAAGGGAGTAGCTCAAACTTATCTTCTGGCGCAAGGGACGGAAAGGAGTTTACTAGAACACCTGTGATCAAGAAGAAAATGCTTTTGCACAAACATTCGGACGAGAAAGGTCCAGCAGATAAGGATATACAGAGTGATAAAGATTCATTGGATTCGTCTATTTATGAGTTTAAGAAAGATAATTATTCCGTGAATGATAAACATAATGCTGTTGAACAACCGAGCTATCAGCACATGCTCAAAAACGTGCCGATCAGAAGTTCTCGTGAATATGAGATTTCTGTAGGAACTCGACGAGATGAAGGTTCATTGTTACGGTCGTCTTCTTCAAAAGGGCTGTTGAAAAAGAAACCAAAGGTACGGCCATAGTTTTACATTCTTTTCTATTATATCTTACTTGTCCCACTTTCTATCTGCACTTCTTTATTCTCGAAATCAGCAAAGCTATGCATGTAAGTACAGTACGTGTGTTGGTGTGTGTGTGTGTGTGTGTGTGTGTGTGTGTGTGTATATATATATATATATATATATATATATATATATATATATATATATATATATTAGTGTGTGCGTGTGTGTGTAAATTTAGTTCTGGGGATGTTACGATCGTGATGAAATAAAATGCAAAGAGAAAACCATGGACATACGGTGTCAGGTTTTAAATAGTAATGGTTTCTTTGGCTTTTCGTTTGTGATATGAAGCATTGTAATGAAAAGGATGAAATAAAATGCATTTAGGAAAAAGTTGAATACGAACACGTTAGTCTGGTAATAATTCAAGTTCGTATGTCTGATAGGAACAACCGAGTTTTAGATATAGGTTTCATTGCCACTGAAATTTACCTCCACTGAAAAGAGCTGTTCGCCATCTTTTGGATCAACCTTAAATGACATTATAAAAGAAAATATTTATTATATCTCCACAGTTGCTGTTGTATGGTTTATAGGTTTATATTCGTCCATCTTTACTTGTGATTTTCACTCTTACTCTAAGTAAGCGACGGTGATCATAGGTGGTGATTTGTTCGGAGGATCGATCGAAAACGACGCATGTTACGGATTTTAAATTCCAGGCTGGAGGAAGCTGAATCGGCAGCCGGGTCGCGTTGTCGTGGGTAATACGGAGTCTTCCACATAACCAGAACTTTGTACCGATTGAGAACGGATGATCATATTTATTACAACGTGTTCAGGACGACTATAACGAAGGTTTCGAATACTTGTTACGGCCATCAGGGGCTGATGTGGTTAGGGGCTAGAGGTCAGAGTGTAGTAGGACATATAGAATTTAACATGAACACCATCTACATTTATTCAAGAAGTATGATCATATCTTGTATGATATTTCTGGAGGAGGTTTGGTTGACGAGGAAAGTCTTGGATGTTTGCTGCGGCCTTCTTACCATAGAAGGGTGGGGGCTGTGAAGTCAAATGCTTCATTTCCTTACATAATATAGTATCAACCTTCCATGTAACCCTGAACACCATCTACACCAATTAAAAGAGGGGGGTGTGTGTGATTCGGATTTTTAACGTAGCTTTAATAATTTTTCTGTCATATCACTACCATGCCTGCATTGTGGCAGTTTATAGTGATGCCTAGCACTGGGGCATCATGCCGCATACATGTAGCATCATTATCCTGACACCTGACCGACCAGTCCTAACACTAACCTCTTAATGCTGAGCGCCAAGCGAAGTAGCTGTTAGTACCTTTTTTGAAGTCTTTGGTAAGACTCAGCCGGGGATCGAACCCACAACTTCCTGCATCCGAGGCGGACGCTCAAACCACTATTCCACCGGAGCAGTTATTTCTTAAAAGAGGATGATCCTATTTTTGGTATAATGCTTCAGAAAGAGGACGAGTAAATAATAATAAAGGTTTCATTTCCTTGATTCAACCAACCCAGGGAGGCTGGGGGCTCAAAGGCCACATTTTCATATATATATATATATATATATATATATATATATATATATATATATATATATATATATATATATATATATATATATATACACACACACGGGAATCTTTCATATAATTCGAGTTCTTGTCTGATTGAGGCAGGGTGATCATATTTGGTATGAGGTTTCATTGAGGCAGGGTGATTATATTTGGTACGAAGTTTTATTGAGGCAGGGTGATCATATTTGGTATGAGGTTTCAGTGAGGTAATGTGATCATATCTAATATGAGGTTTCATGAGGACAGGTAGTTGATAAACGTGGCTTCTGATCTCTGATGCGGATTTTCAGGATGAGTGAGTGGGGATTGGGTCAAAGGTCGCGCTTATTATGAACTTGTTCTTGGAGTCTGATCTTGAACGGTGTTTTAGATTTCTGCTTGGTTTTTCACGGCACTTTTTACACCTTATTGGCAATATGGCCGGAAGTACATTTCCCAATGACACAGAGGTAGGGGATTGGGGCTGTTTTGAGGAGGTTTCTAACACGCGACGCTCTACAACCTGAGCTACCACAGGTCCCAGCACCAAAGAGGATCATATTTAGTTGGATGTTTAGCAAGGATGGATCTATGGTATTAAAGGATCCTGAATATGGTCCTGGGTTTGGTAAGGGGAAGTAGTGAGGAGCACAATTTCTAAGTGCAGATATGTGTGTTGGCTTCCGGCTCCAGTTTAAAACCGGGATTCAGAGAAACATAATCTAGTCACATATTTGTATCTAGAAATAATAAACTATTTTTGAGATATATTATTATTTCTGCAAAATATCAAATTCTTAGTTTTTTGTTGTAATATCAAATTATTATAGCGAATTTGGAATTGATTATGATCATTACTTTATTGCCTCTTCCATATTGCGTCACGTGCTTCCACGGTGTGTCGTAGCAGTACAAACCTAGAAAGTTATTGGACATACAATGACTCTATTACTTCTCCTATTAATTTATACAAAATAAAAATGTTCAAACAATTTTAATCGATTCAAGGTACCGTGAAAGAAAATGATAAACAGCCAGAAACAATATGAAACATCATGTGAAATCATTACAGCCAGAACAAATATGAAACATGTGAAATCATTACTAATTTATTGCCTGCCGTATATATACCTCGCCGGCTTTCGGTGTCAGAATTTAATAAGTTGTCATGGTGAAAACATTCACTTGCAAAACGGCACGTTTTTCCATGCACCTGATAAGAGGGATAAACGATCTAAAGATGTATTGACCCATTTAAGTATTATCCAAATACTTATCATTGTAATGATCGTTGCCCTGGGCTAGATGTTTGGACACGTGTAGCACTGAATTATGCATATGAGTCTGTATTTTCTTTTCAGTGTTCTGGAGATTTTAACACTTAAGAATGCAAACGTTTTTAGATTTGAATTTTTTTTTAAACAAAAATATAAACAGACATTTCACAAGCAATCATCCTTATACCAGTGTGTAGCATATGTTTCATATTAAAGGATGACCCAAAAGATGGCTGATTATGATTTCAGGGGAGGAAAACATGAATGCCTATGACTTCACGTGAGGACAACCTGCCGTCCATATTCGCATATAGATAGGATCCACCTGCAAAGAGCATTGACCCAAATCAGCCGCGTATTATGCATGGGTACATCTGGTTCTCTGCAGTGTGATATGACTGAACTTGCATAACAATATAGACTCTGCTCTGTCAGTGCATCATACGGTTGCAGATCAGGGTCTATGTTGATTGCAGTTGGATCGTACATATAGCGAGTATATACGGTATTCCATTTGAGATCTGCATGATCAGTCACGAATATAGTGCACGAGTATAGGATGATTTTCATAGCACAGTTCTGTATTGCATATTCATTTCCCTCGTCTGTGAATCATTACACTTGTCATGTTGTGGATAATAAAGACTTTTAATAACTCTGATAAACAAGGCAATTAAAACGAGACGAAGATTAAATAATCTGTACATTTGTTTGTACGATAACATACTATGGTTTACGTTATACATTAGTATCTTTGATTGGTGGCCTTCGATTCGAAATACATGGCCAATTTACAATATAACAAAGGGATATTGTCCAATAAAGACGAAATACTTTCATCCACAGAATACGAATCGATCTCAAAGACACGTAGAAGTCAAAACTCTGAGAGAAAAGAGTGCATGTCCACGACCAAAAGCGTCTAGCATACGTCAGAAGGTACATTGAATAATATTCAGGTGTTATTTTTGCCGTTGGCATGACAAAGCTCGATGTAAATATGGTAAAGTCTGCTTAAACGTTCCAAAGGAAATCATAATGGTTCCTTGCATGGCCCCTGTGTGATACTTATTATATCCGCACATTTGCGGGGATGTTGTAAATAGCTATGTCCATCTGTTAGTCGGTACGTTCGTTCATCAGTCTGTCACTGTTGTACTTGTAACTTAAATTGTGCTGTTTGAAGGAATGATATTTGCTGTGCGGTTGTTAATCTGGATGCAGCCTCCAGGAAAGGAGAGTATGAGGTCAAAGTTCACCCGTTCATTTTTTTTTTTGTTGTTGTTTTTTTATTTTATTTTTATTGACAATTTCTAATCGATATCCATCTTCATTGATTGAGAGGGCATTGTATTTGGCACGTTTCAGACTAACGAATTGGTGACTTGTGAATTCTGAATGCGGTGGATGGGTGGGTCATGGGCAGTGTATCCCCAGGGGGTGCAAGACTGGGAATAAAAAATCTCCTTGGTGTCAAAACTGGGAGTCAGATTGAGAACAAACAAAAAGACTTTGGTATCAAAACCGGGGGTCATTTAAAAATGTGGGGGTCTCTGAAGCGCAAATGAGGGTAAAGGTCATGGGTGTGTTTGTGGCGTGGGAGGAGAGTAAAAGTGCCCATATGTATGATGGCTTCCATCTCTAGTTTAAATGTTACAGGAATTATTTTATTTCCATCGAGCGTCCTGCGGGATTGTTGCCATATGCATTTGTTTCGTATTTCTTCAGCATTTAGCTTGTTAGCTGCTAATGTCTTGATGGTCTCTTTGACGTTGAGTACATGACGCTGAACTCAAATCTTCAGCTGTGCATATGGTTCCACATAACATTCCATTTTGAAAATATGTGACCCCTATTTAGAAAGTATTTTATCTTCAGCATATGCCATGTTAAAACATAGTGTAACGTGTAATGAAGATGCTTTAGTTCTTTAATATGCACATTCAGTATGCACGTATTTTTGCTGTTTGTCCCTGGCGGTACACTAACATTACATTGCTTTCGGTGCCTTGCTGGTTATGGTTAGCCACAACGCCCAGTTAAGGTTCTCTTCGGTCGGTATTTGTGCGAATCATCTGTCTTGCTGCGTGAAATTGGGTAAAAGTAACTTAAAATTCTATCGGGGTAGGTACACTGCTTGCTTAAATTAGATTCACTGGAGGCAAAATTTTATAAAGTGCCACGTTGTCACTGCTGTTAGATTAGCAACGTTAAATTTGCTTATCATGCTATATATCTCGATTTCTTTGCACTTTTGGAAGCTGTTCAAGACATATGTTCTTAATTTGCTTAACCCATAATTTCAAGATTACGGTTTCATTTTCAGTTCGCAGATGTTCCTATAATTGCGTCAGTTTATATAGGGAAGACATGCGCGTGTTAGTGTGGCCAGCAAGAAGTAACCGAGTAACCGATGGGGCAGTTCACACATTCCTCGACGAAACAAAAGTGAAGCGACGGCCATGTTAACAACATGCTGAGATTCGAATAGTTAGTACTTTAAGAAAAGAAAGGAGAATTTTAATGTATTGTATGTAATACGCACAACAAGTCAAACTCATTAAATTCGAATACAATTTGTACATTATTTTTTTAAAAAAATACAAATAGATTAGTAGAGAACGCAGGCTACCACATAGAATAACTTGTACCTATCTACAAAACTTTTTTTGTGTGGCGTGTTTAATTTTGCTTCCACCATGAGCGAAACTCCTCAGCTCACTAGAGCAGTACTGCATATGCTCAGCAGCTATTAGCCATAATCAAACTCTTTAATAGGATATGGGATAAAGGCCAAGTACCCACCAAATGGAAACAGGCCATAGTAATACCAATCCCCAAGCTAGGTAAAGATCCCAACAACATAAATTCGTACCGACCCATCTCCCTTACAAACAATATTTGCAAAATAATGGAGACAATAATCGCAAATAGGTTAAAACACCACCTAGAAACCAATAACCTACTCTCCATAAATCAATGTGGCTTTCGAAACAAACGGTCCACCACTGACCAACTTCTCAGATTGGAAACAGACATCAAACTCGCTTTTAATGCACATAGGAAAACCGATCGCAACGTCATATCGGTTTTTTTAGACCTAGAAAAAGCGTTCGACCTAGTATGGACCAATGGACTAATGGCCAAACTAAACCAATTTGGAATAACTGGACGCTTGTTCAGCTGGATTGGCGATTTCCTCACAGGCCGGAAAATTACCACAAGAATAGGCAACACCCATTCGGAAGAATTTTCACTTGAAAATGGAACACCGCAAGGCAGTGTAATAAGTCCCTTACTATTTAACCTAATGGTAAACGACCTTGAGCTCAATGCAGCCTCCACAAAAATAAACTTGTCACAATTTTCAGATGATAGTGGCATATGGAGGAATGGAAATCCTGCCAGTAACACAGTAGTTAAAGAAATCCAGCAGAGCCTAGACAACATAGGGAGATGGGCGGACAAATGGGGTTTCAGAATATCTCATGAAAAAAACTGTGGCAATCATATTCACCCCAAAACGAAATAACAACCTAGTCTATCCAAACTTCTATATACAAAATCAATTAATCAATTACTTAACAGTAGTAAAATTCCTAGGAATGTTCTTTGACAACCACCTCACATGGAAACAGCACATTGAACAACTCACCCAGAATTGTAACAAAGATCTCAATTTACTCAGGAACATCACAGGGGCTGACTGGGGATCCAACCAGGAAACCCTTCTCACGATATATAAAAGCCTAACTAGATCAAAACTGGATTACGGTTGCCAAGCATATAACTCGGCTAAGCAACCTGTACTACAAAAACTTGACACTATCCAGAGAAAAGCCTTACTATTATGCACAGGAACACTCCCCTCAACATCATTAGAAGAGCTACAAACACTAACAGGAGAACTACCCTTAAAATTACTTCGGCAAGAACTGCTCCTCCGATACTCCATTCGATTAGATACCGACCCAGACAACCATCCCACCAAAATAGCTATAAATAAGTGTAAAGTTGTCTTTAAACCCAAAATCATACCCATCACACCAAGTGGCAAAGTAATCCTTGAACTAAGAGAAAAGATACCTCTACTAAAAAAACAGGTAACAAACAATACAGACCAGAACAAATCACCATGGTTACAAAAACCACCAAGGATTAACATTGAAGCTACCAAATTAGGCAATAAAGAAGGACAAGAAAACTTACTAAAACCTGTACTGGTAAACGAAATCAACCAAAAATACTCGGACTATGTTAAAATATATACCGATGGATCAAAAACAAACAACCCACCAAGAACAGCAGCAGCAATAGTCATCCCTGAATTCAATATACAAACGGGATCCAGATTACCTGACTATTGCTCCATTTACACCACTGAATTCTGGGCTATACTTGAATCACTACAATGGATCAAAGACAACCAAATACCTAAAGCAGTCATTATAAGCGATTCCCTAAGCGTTATCAAATCGATCCAAAATCGCAATACACACTCTAGGGAACAATTCCTCGACAGAGCATGCCAATTAATCGACGATATCACCACAGCACATCAATTAGTCGAGCTCATGTGGATACCGTCGCACATTGGAATCTCTGGCAACGAAACAGCAGACAAAGTTGCAAAAACCAAACTGGGAGATCAAAACTCTATCAACCTTAACTATAGCTCTACAGAAGCAATAAGCTTCGCACAAACATATATAGACCAAACATGGCAATATTTTTGGAACTCCTCCACAAAAGGTAAAAAGCACCATGAAACCCAATAAAACGTAGATAGGAACATACAGCTACCTAAGGGTACCTATTTAGAACAGAAAACCATAAACAGGATAATAACTGGAAAAACTAAACTAGCAAGCAGTTTTGGAAGGTTTATAGGACCCAAACCAGCAACCATTAACTGCTTTAACTGCCACACCACCGAAGATCTACACCACGTATTCAATATATGCCCAAAATATCAACCCGCTAGGAAAATATTTATCAAAAACCAAAAAGAGATTGTATCACCACACACATACCCAGAGTTACTTATGGACTTTAATAAAAATAAACAATCAGCATATAAAAATATCAATCAATTCATAGACTCAGCAGGACTTATGAACAAAATATAATTAATATCCCCACAAAACCAAAAGATCCAGTAACTAGCTAGATAAATTTAGAACCCACCACATAAAAACCCATAACATATCATTCAATTTTATAAAAGTATTAATAAATAATTCACTTACGAAGCACCTATAAAAAGCTAAGGAAACCGCAAAATCGGACGTCCTAGATGTCCTTAACGAACCGAGTAATCAGCTAGGATTCTGGTCCTAGATGTCCTTAACGAACCGTGTAATCGGCTAGGACTCCGGTCTCTTGCTAAATAAAGTATAAATAACATTCAATCTCTGAAAACATTAATTAATAAATAACTTAAAGACGTAATATCTAAAAACTTATAAATAACATAACGTAGGAAGCGCACCCTAAACACCTCGACTAGTAATACCATAATAACCTTGAAAATCTCTCTTCATACATGATTTCTACTAAGAACCTCTATAAACAGCATAGAACATCCCCACCTCCTTTTAGAACATTTTGAAGAAGAAAAAAAAAGAAAAAAGAAAAAAAATCGGAAAGAAAAAAAAAATCGCAAGAAACACCAGGCAAATGCAACAAGAAACTAGCGATGTAAAGCAAACAGGACCGTTCCCGAGCTCTCCTTCCCACTAATGACAGCCAACCATTCAACTGTAGGGACATTTATGGACCCACAGATTGAGTCCAAACTATCAGGGTTCCTTGAATCCATAAAAGCCTGGGGGAGGTGGCATCATCCCTTTCCCCAGGAACAACTAGCAGACTGCGGTGCAGTCAGAAAAAAGTGGCACATGCACAATTGTGCGCACGCCACTATAATTAAACTCAACAACAAAAAGCTATTATTCGTCGTTTAAAGCGGAGGGAAATCGGGTGATTTCACACCCACGGGCAGTGGGCTATTTTATATACGTAGGCTACTCTGTTCGATTTACATGGTGTGTGACGGGTTCAATTCTTGTTTATTATATATTTTAGTGCAGGTGCCAGAAAAAAAAACCAGGTAGTAATTTTCTTCGTAAATAATAGAAACTAGCCACAAACACACATCCGCCAGAAAAACTGAATAATAAACTTATGTCAGTAACCGACTTCAGTCAATGATAAATTAATATACAGGATGATACAAGAAGGAACACAGCCTAACAAAGTTGTTCTCGTCTAAGATGATTTAAATAATTTCATGGAATTATTCAGTCTCGTTGAAATTTTAATAAATGGTTATAAAGGATCATTTAATGAAATTGAATTCTGATTTAGTTGGCATCAAGGAAATTAAACTGTTTTCCTTTTCAAGTTTTATTTCACGGTTGATGGCCGTGATGTATTGCTTTTTAGTTAAAATGCCAATAATATCAACACACAATGTTTACATCTTCCTGGTTCTTCTAGTTACCGATATAAACTAAACTAGTCATATACATTTTAATTGAAATAATCCATTATTTTATCTAATACAGATGCCAGCATTCTTTGCTAACAGAATTCATAGCAATTAACAAGAGCAAATAGATTGTACAATTAACTAATTAACAAGTCACTGAACACATTCATGAAAGTACATGAATAGTGGTGATGGAATTCGTGGACTGCTGTGCCTACAAAAAGAAAACTTGTTGAAGTCACGCAGTGTACCATTGATGGTGCCATTGATGTACTGGTATCGAAACAACAAGGTTCAAGACGTCATCAATTGTTGTTGTGGTTATTTTAAATTCATAACAGCCATCTAAATAAATCTTAAAATTGTAGCAAATGCATCATGACCCTGCAGGCACACCAATTTTAAAAGATTTGTCACGCACTCCTCTTAAAAGAAATGCGGTTTTCGCTGTGACTCATTACCTGAAATAGTATCTGTCGAGTTTTTATCGAAGCGTTTTATTAGAATATCCACCAACAGTGGATAGGTTGAATTTCTTACATATTGTAGGTGCGTATATTTGTTGTACATTATCTTGGCTTCTTGGTGGTTTGACGCCACCTGGCGATTACGTAATGATTTACAAGATAACAAGGATAAGCAACATGCTGCCGTGATGTTCACCAAACACATTGCTGTAATGATAGGTAACGAACTGGGCCATAAAATGTTTTTCATCATATAATGACGACGAAACTGATTTTAACAGCTGTAAACTCTCCGACCTGATCTAAGCGTCACTGCATGATCGTCTGCTGCGAACAATTTTGTGAGCTCATCCGGTTTCAGATATCAATATTTCCTGTGTCGACGGTTTGTTAAGAGATTGGTCATAGTTTTTCTAGCAATGTTTTTAGATCGTGGACTCGCGTAAACCCAGGTCTTATGTGCAAATAACTGCCGTACACGCTTTACTTAGACCGTATGATTGCCAAAACTGCTTTCATGTACGAAATTGTATTATTCGAACACTTATAGAAAGTATATGTTAACCTTTCGTTGGGTTTTTTATTTCTTGCAATTCGTCAAAAGTTGGAACTTAAAGTATGAAAGGTTCTTATGCCTGAAACTCTTAATGACGTTTGTTAAGCACGGTTCTGACGCATTTTCTTGCCTGACACTCCTAAGCACAACGGTCTGATAATGGGATTCCCAAGTAGGCCAGACATTCCAAGATAAATGTTGTGTGTAGTAATGTATTGTTGCGATAGATTTACACGCAAATTATGGTAACAAAACTAAGCTTTTGATTATTGGTCACACCCGTTCCTCAGGTACCAAAATATAGCCTAATCAGAGGACTCTGCCGATATTACCTGATCATTACATCTTCCAGAAAGAAAGTTCGTGATGAGTGATTTCCGTTTATTTCAGTTTAATGGCTGTAATTTCATCCAGAACTACAATATTGTCACGAACAACCTACCCATGGTGATTGATGGACAACTTAAACTCATATTTTTGAGTAAAAGAATCAGATAGAAGTACCACGTTTTTTCTTCCTTGTCAAACTATCGATGTTTTGTATAGTTTCAGATCCTCACAAATTGGGTTTTTCTTTCGTACCATATTCGAAATCTGGGATTAAAAAATGCCTATCTGTAAATAGATGTTTCAGTACCCTAGACCGGCAGCGAATAGTGAGGCAATCTTCATTATCATCATTGGTAAGGTTATTGTTCCAGTTTTAATTTTAGCTACACTATCCGTGATTTATATCATTGGGGGTTGTCTTTCAAGGGGACGAGTGATATGGCCCTGTCACTACATTACCTACGTTCAGTAAATTAAGTATGAAGTAATTTTGGCTTGATATCGTGCTAGGCCATTTAATGGCACCCATTAGACTGGCAGATGATTTTTTAAAATAGGATTTAGCGGCACGTCAGCACAATAACTTCTGCATATTACCTTTAAAGGAAAGTTCTAAATATGTAACGCTAAGCGTTGTCCAAAACTACCTTCCAGAATAAACCTAAACATGGAGTCGTACAAGACGACATATAAGGTAAAGATGCTCCGAAAGTAAATAAAATAAAATATTGCGGTCAAAATATACAGTAAGATACCGCGTTCAAAACTTGTTAAAAAACGTTTTCCTTTTCCTTCAAACACAAAGATTTCATCTGTTGGTACGTCATCGTAAGGTTTCATGCTTGAACTCATAAATGATCAATTCCCGACGGTGAAAGTTGACACACTCGACAGCAATGATTTCAGTGTCCTTTGGGCACTAACCAAGTATGCACTCGAGTCGAGGTTTATCCATCAGGGGCAAAGCACCAGTTACGTATGTGTTCCATGCACGATAGGCAAAATACCACCTTGTATCTGCCATGGATTAAACACGACGGTTGCCACTATCCAGAGATGGTCTTGATGTTTCGAAGTTCGTAAATTGTTCGTTCCACATGTGGTGTCAGACGGGATAGAACACACCGATTTGTATAATATTTCTCCCATTTCATTACCCTGATACTAACGTAACTAGGTAGCCAACATTAGAAAATGCTATGGTACAGATTGCGTAAGCACATTACGTTTCTGTAATATTGTGGAAATTATTGATTTGTGAAATTTAAGATTTTAGGAGGCTGTGTACCGAATAGGGTTCAGAAAGTTGTCCAAAAAGGATTAGTTCACATAGCTGAGTATGGTTGTAATATCTTCAGGTAAAATTTCGGATTAATCCTGTATTGCTTTGGGTCATCGAAAATGCAGTGTGTAATCGAGATTTTTGTTTGCTGAAAGTGTTAGGAGTTAGAAAAGTAAACCAGTTTTCATTGACCATTCTGGACTCAATTAAAGCATACGTGTAATTGGTTTCAAGTCGTGTGCATATACTTTGATCTAACGCAGATCAAAGAGCTGCGGAAGTAATAATGAGCAGTCATTTCCAGGATTAAGATATTTCACAGTCTTCTTAATTTTGATGTTAAAAAGAGGTGATGTTATGCGGCTCTGAGGTACACAGGTACACGCATAGCTTGATGATGATGTCATCAAATGATGTACATTCCATAATTCTAAAATTTCGACCTCAGAATGAATTGGAAATAAAAACATTCGTTTTTTTTTTAAACCTAGGCTGAATTGGTCATTGGCAGCCGTACTTTACATGATATCACATAAAACGCCGATGCTGTACATTAAGATTCAAGTATGCAACGAGAGTCAGCAGGAGATACTTTGTAAATTATTAAGTCTTACATTCCTTTGATTTTCTGTGGACCAGTCAACGTTATACGTTCGCGTATTTTACTTTACTGCTGCAGTTCTATGCTAATTAAAAAAATGGAGAGTAAATCAGGAAAGGTCCAAATATTACGGTATCACCTGCAGGACAAGATTCAGACAACTGCGCCATGGTAACCTATATTTCGAGTAAGTTGGACTGATGCGATTTCTGTTGCCTATGCCCATGAATATAGAAACGCACGCCTATCACAAAGAGTTAACATTCTTCATTTCATTTAGTGCAGTGGTTCCCAAACTTTTTCGGACCACCGCCTCTTGGCTAATCTTATCGCCCCCTACCTTACGGCATAAAAATCATTATTCAGCATTAGCCCTCCACCCCCTTCGGTAATTCCACCGCCCACTTTGGGAAACACTGATTTAAGGCATTGACGTGAAACTGGCATGCAGTGTTCATAAGCAGGGATAGAACGTGGGTTAGCATGTTGAGCGATATTACTCTGGAAGAAGGCGTCTAAGGTCTTGGAGAAAACGTTTCTTCCCCGACAAAATTCGCCACTGGTTCACATTTCATTACTTCACGTAGGGCAGAGTTACATGATAATAGGTTTGATGCGTGTGTGTCTGAAGTTGGATGGTCATGGGTGTGGCTATTAATAATCATTTGGGTGACGAAATTTTTACTTATAATATGTTTGTGTACCTGCACGTCAGCACGAAACGCATTTTAGGTACCCATATTGTGGTCTTTCATCCGTAGGCCTGGATTTAAACTTAGCTACACCGAATTTAAACTGTTGACCTTTTATATCGGTCCCATCATATAGGCTTACTGTTGCTTTAACCCTGGGTTTAAAATACACCTTTTCATCTGAAGTTTGTTTTAAAATTGGTATGAGAAGTTCAGATTATCGCGTGGAAACAGCGTCGTGGAGGATGGAGGGAGGCTGCATATTGTCGCTAAAGGTTGAGCCTGCTGCATTAGTGAGCAGCACCTGGGTAATCGTTGATAAAAATGGTACATTAGTGAGCAGCACCTGTGTAATCGTTCATAAAAATGATACATTAGTAAGCAACACCTGGGTAATCGTTCATAAAAATGATACATTAGCTCAATTTCATTGGCTATGTAATTTAGTAAACTAGGGAGTTCGGCGAAAGGTAAACATTACGCGTGACTACACGAATCTTCGTTCACTGACAACGAAATCAGATCATTGTTGATGCAAATTTTCGTTTGCTTGATGTGTTTTTTGTATGTCGAAGAATTCACGGAATAGGTCTTTGCATCAGAAGGTTTCTGAAACCATAGAAATTAATATTCTCCAATATAAACTGATCCAGGAAAATTGAAGACGATTGCACATTATAAGTAGGAGAGGAACACTCGGCATTAGGGAGGAGCAGCTTCGGTTGCATTATTAATCAACCCTGACACATTGGCCCAGTTTCATTGGCTGCGCAGAACCTGTAGGTTGTACACGTTTGAGTGCTCTGAAAGTTGAGCATCAAAATGCGGCTTTATGTATGCAATAAACATAGTGCATATACTATGAGATCAAACGACCCTCGATTCGAAAAATTGCCGACGAAAAGGTCAGTTCTACATTTATATAATTAGGTCATGTTTTCCCAGTCAGTAAGCCAAGCTATATAGCATCACGATATCACGCTTATTGGAAATCCCTGAATGTATTTCCAAGTATCTATGCAACGTAGACGATCGGCATTTGGTTTTCACCTTTATCATGGCATGCTAAAATGTGGAAATGTGCAGAAATGCTTTTCTTTATCCGATTCAATTTCTCGTCTTGCTAATCCCTATCCGTCTGCGATAAAATCAGCACTAGTGTAATGTATGCTTTTGTGTGTGTATGCTTCATCCTTAAACGTTTCCAGAACGTAAGAGTAACATGAATATTGTTTGTTCTTTGTTTCAGATTATTCATATTTCTTTGACATATATCTTGTTTCTATGCCAATGAAGCACTGAAATAGCAAAACAAAATATCAGTGGAACACTCAAAAATAAAGTTTTAGGATTATCGTTGGTAAAAATGGAAATGACACATTTACAGAACTTTCATCAGATGTATGATTTTTTTTTACTGTTGGCGCAAATACCGTTTATACTGTAGTAAGTAATAGTCCTTTCAAACATTATTACCTTAACTCGCTTGAGCTGCAAGTCTCTCTCTCTCTCTCTCTCTCTCTCTCTCTCTGCTGACTACTTCGCTAATATTGTATTTATGTTATACTAGTATGCAGTATTGGATGCAAATAATGTAGTTGAATGCACACAAAAAAACAACAAAAAACAGCTGTAGAACTAATTATTAAGGACATTTATTTACACTGGTAATGTGCATACAGAGAGGTTCTATATTATATTTTATTTTCAGTTTTTAGCTCACATGGTCAAGTGACCTTATGCTATGACCCTGATGCTATGACCCTGCGTTGGTCGTATGTCTTGTGTCGTACATCGTCCGTACGTCAGCAATTGCTTGTTGTCATTCTGTAGTCCATATTCCTAGTATGGTTTCGTATACATTTGGGATTTGGGCTTATACCATTAAACTCGACGAGATCGCTGAGCGAAATCTAGGTATCGCAGTGAGGATATCTTAAATCATCTGATTGACTGACCTTGTTGTCTTTCTGGAGGCCATAGTTTTGATATGATTTTGATCGAACTATTCGTATGATTGTATCATGAAGAACATGAACCAGTTTTATAATAGCATATTAGTAAGGTGATCGTACATCAGTCTGAGCTCGTTACCACCATAGAGGCTGTATTTCTAATCCCATTTTGTTCAGTCCTGAAATCTTAAACATCTCGAACAGGTCAATAATGTGCAAGATAAACGCACAATAATGGGGTGATCTCGCTTCTGATTGACTGGGCTTGTTCGCCTTCTAGGAAACCATATTTGGAATCCGATTTTGATCAGGTTTGGAAAGTGCGCTTATATTCTTTCAAGTTTTCGGACGAGTTTGATAAGAAGCAACATACACTCAGAATAGTGAGATGCTATTTCATCTGATAGGCTGAACTTGCAACCATTCTAGAGACGGTATTTCTGATTCGATTTGGGGTAAACTTTGTAAATAGACTTATGTAATCAGGTTCATAGGCACACTTATTGGCCATTCCACTGTATTAAACGTGCCGTTTAAACCAATATTTACGGACTGGCTTACACAGTGTGCATTGTTGTAACTGGGATTAGAATTTCTTTCCACAGTTGTGCATTGTTTTGTTGCTTTTTATATACTTAACGCCGTGAAACGAATTAAAATTCTTATTTTATATATGTTGGTTTTAGTGGGGAAAAAATCTCTTTTTTTCGTTTTATAAATTCTGAAACACTTCCATTTGTAATTAATAACAGTTGAGATACGCATCGCCTTGGTAGAATAATACAGAAGTATACTTTAAATATGTTGGAAATCCATTTGACTCGGCGGACCACAAATTTTAAAGCTTCGTCTGAAAATATTATCTTTTAATAAAGATCATGTATGGAATCTGCTTTGTTGTAGAGGCTACCCATATCCACTATGTCTTTAGTTTGGAAATGACTTTTAAGGTTAATTGACATCGTATAAAGTTTGGGAGATATTTTTCATAGGTCTTGTTCTTGCGTATAGTGAAGTTTATATTTTGATTTATAGTCTATGTCGGTTTACGTATCTTATGAGCTGTAATGATTCTAGCAACCTTTATTTTTATTTTTTATTTTGAATGTTTCCTTATCCCAGCACGAGAAGTACACCCAGCGATTGCAACAAAATATTTACGAGTGTCTGTATATTCATTAAAATTTAACTCATCATCTGGAAGATTTTGTAACACCACTAATACCAGGTATATCTGCCGTGTGACTGAGAAGACAATCTCTTTGGTTTACTGTTCACTAATGACTTGTTTTCAGCTTACCCAGTTCAGGCCTCCAAGAAGGAAGAAATTTCGGATATTTTTTTTTTTTGAGGGGTGTGTTCATTTTTGTGGGGTTCTTTTTAACTCTTAAAGTAAGCGAAACGTTGCTTCCATAGAATAATGTAAAAACACTTCGAATTTATGAAATATCAACGTATTTTTTAACAAACTTATTTGGCTATTTTTCAGGCCGATAAGTTGCGGAGACGTGCTCGGCAGCAGAATTTACAAAAACAAGTTCCAGGTAATCTTTGTGACGAGGTCCTGTTAAAATGTCACCTCCTATTTTTAAACCTGTTATCATTAATAATTCATTAGCTGTAGTCTAACAAAATTATTAGCACGAGTTATTAATGATATTTTCATTTAAGGTCACGGCAGGTCTGAGCATCGATCATAAAAATACAGCCCGTGTCCCATTTGCCTTTAATAAAACAACCAAACGTGAGTGGTAATTCCTATGACAGAACTTGGGAAATCTTTCAATAAGCGATGATGTGTACACCACTACGTCTATATATAACGACAAAATGAAACTTATTTATTTATTATGTTAAATAGTGGTATGATATTGTCGAAGTCATTGTTGAAGTCATCACATTTTTAGACGACACAATAAACCTATTTGTTTTGTACAAAAGTACAAATGAACCATATATATATATATATATATATATATATATATATATATATATATATATATATATATATATATATATATATATATATATATATACTCTGTGTATTGTTGATGAAAACGCAGTTATTTGCCATAGCTTATCTGGCCAACTCGTATCAGTAAATAAAACAGGATAGGGCGTGGGAAATGAACATTAACCCGGATTTATAGTACCCTACGTCTTTTCAAACCGTTCCTTGTGCTTTACCGTATAAAAACAAACATTAACTCTAAGTATCATGACTTGCAAAATCGACCAGTTTGGCGGACGGCTATGTTTACCTGTTATTTCGGTCTGGCAAGCACAACTTTGTAAACTGTCATTTAAAGTGATTAAATTTCGCTGCGGTTAATAAACGCGCACAGCAGTCGTGATGGTCGCTTAAAACTGCGACTTTATTTACACGATAGAATTCTAGTATAGTTGTAACGTAACAAGAAACAGTCACCATGATTTTCCTCATCACAACTTTGGTTTAGTTTAAATTTGTATTATTGGCAAATTGGATACCAAGCTGTCTTCTAATGAGAAAAAAATCATACTAATATTTATAAAAATGCGTTTCTGTAGAGTCAGCATACTATCCACTATATATATATATATATATTAGTACGTCATATCATTATATTTTGTATCTAGATAAAACATACTGGGATTGACTTTTACCCTTCTGTACCCTTCCTACTGTGCGAAGAAATGTTACGGTTATATAGGATTTGGGGGTCTTGTTCTCAACCTGTATTCTTTCGTCTAAGACCATGTACATACATACCATGCTAATAAAGAGTCGGTCACAAGCTCAGACTGCAGACTGGACCTAACGTTTAGAAAAACAAAGTATAACCGTCAGACTCCCATTACAAATAGAAAATAGAAACCAGTATTTGGTCAGTTGATATGGAGAGCGAGGACAGATACTGGTTCAAAGTACCTATCGTATTGAAGCTGGGCTTAATGCTGATGTTAGTCCTGTTAGTATAATTGCTTCGGTCTAAGAATTAATATTGATAGTAATTAGCCCAAACGAGCTCACAAAAAAGTATATGTAAAAACATAACTGGGAAATTGTTTAGATTTGTTTTATTGCACTCTATTATAAATCTCTGCCTGTTTCATTGTCTGTTATAGGACACGTGATTGGTGTGTGTGTGTGTGTGACGTTAATTTCTTTTTTTTTTTAAAGGATCTGCCGAAAAACCAAGCTCTACCTTAATATCTGCATTATATCTTTCCTATATTTAAAAGATCAACCCACCGATCAAGTCAGTTTGCGGCAAATTGATAGGGGAATTTCCCCGTAACCTATCAGTTGTAGAATAGACTCGGTTATTTTCGGAATTAGAAGAATGTCAAAAGCATCTTAGTATAGGATAATGAGAGGGAAATGGCAAAACCTAAGGTCTTACTCATCGCCAAATATCATTTACTTCTCTGAATCTCCGTCAGCTGGCACAAAAAGTAAGCGGATTACCATGTGATAAATTGAGGCCCATCAAAAGCACGAGATATAAGAATGGCTTGAGGAAAAAGCAAATTGTTGAAAGACACCAGCCAGTTGCTTCCAATGCTTTCTTTTTTTTACCCTCAATATTTTGAACGACTGGAAATAAAAGTAAACGTTTAAACCAACATTAAAGAGTCTGTTTACATAAATCTGAATATATATTGAAATACATTATATTCAGAAGAATCGTCGGCTAATAAATGTTTCAACTTGAAAAGCGTGCTTTTTAAATGAATTTTCCTGCGAGAGGATGTAAGGATAGAGACGTACCTTGTATATTCACTGATAAATGTGATACAGCTGCAAACTGCATATACCCAGATCCGTGGTAGCATACTGCGCCGGCAAACCTGGGTCTTTGCATTTTGTTAGGACTGTTCACTAGAACAAACAATATAGATCCTAATCTGCCGTCGTATAATGCACCAGTTGATCAGAGTCTGTGTTGCTAGAAGTTGGACTCTTATTTAACCGTTAGTATATAGGGTATGCTATGACTTCGTCAGTCGTACACCATACATGCATGTAAGTTACCTGGAAAATTTTCTTGTTTATTTAATTTGCACCATTTGCCAAGTAAATATGGGGCACATAATTTCTACTTTGCGAAAGGTCTCAACTGTGCACAAAACAAGATTTGTGCACTGTGCACAAAACGATTTTGAATTAATACATCAATTTCACGGTCGATACCTCAACATTGAAAGTATTCCCTCGTGATTAATGAAACTCATTGGCACTTTTTTCTTTTTTTTGTGGTTTCCAGTCTCTCAGATTTTATTTTGCATCAGATTTATTTTTATCTTGGTTATCGCAATCAGTATTGGTTGATACCTTAATGTTCTCAAAATTAAAGCTCCGGTATCGGGCGATGAAGTTTCTCTTCATTTGTCCAAGATCAGAAACCATTCAGACCTATATAATTTTAAGGAGTCCGTTAAAAAATGTTGGCATGATTAAAGTAAATAATTATTCTAAAACACCATACATAGACATGATTAGTTGTGACAAAAGTTTATAAATAATATATGCATAAGGTTAAACAAGAGATATACAAGAGAGCCTTCGTTGTGGATCATTGCCATCTCACATCTCTCTGCGTGGGTTCGAGCCTCGGGTTCCGCCAATGTGGGTATGTGAGAGAGCTTGCCAGTAACTTATCGTGGGTCGCTGGTTCTTTCTGGGGTTTTCCCGGATTCTTCCTCCACCATTTATACTGCCAGCCATGTATAGCCTATCTTGTACTGAAAAATAGCGTTAAACCCTACAACAACAAAAAAACGGCAACAGCAAGAGGGTCTTAACAATACGATTAAAATATTTTAATGTACAGATTGGACGTACGCGTTTTTCAGTAACGCACTAACCGGGATAGATGCGATTGTCCCAAGCGCCTGATGTCTTGGGGCCCCAAAACAGCTGATAAATATTAAATTGCAGGAAAATCGTTGGCGTGGGCCATCATACTCGCCCTGGCGCCATTTACCTTTAGCACGCCACTGAATCGCTACCCTTACAATTATTTAACAAAATATTGTGTCTTGAAAACAAAATGTAATAGAAATAATAATATTATCAAAATTAAAATGGTTCTATTATAATATAAACTATTGCGAAATAATTGAGATAATTCATACGGATTCTTTAAGATGGATATAAAAAGTAAAAGTACCACTTTCTACTTGCTTTTTTGAAGAATCTGGAAGACCACCACTTGCACTTGTGAAATCGAATCCCATAAAAAAAATTGCAGTAGATTAATTGAGGGGAAATGTGACAAATACGTGAAAGTCGCATGTAATCTAACATTGAACGATATCAAAGCATATCTTAATACTTATTGATTGTTGATTACGTAAGATCCATTTTCGAACAATGTGTATTTGGATACATTTGGTATTTGCAATTTTGTTTTCAAATAAGCATTAAGAGGTAAGTGTTAGATCTGGTCGTTCTGACATCGGTATAATGAAACTGGGTTGGACATGTTGTTACATGTCTGCGGCATGATGCACCAGTGCTAGACATCACTATAAACTGCCACACTGCAGACATCGTAACGATATAGCTAAAATTATTAAAGATGCGTTACAAATTCATAACACGCACACTCTAATAAACAATGGCTCGTCAACAGTATGAAGCAGTACACAGCCTAACAAACATGTATCTTACGATATGGAACACAAGCCAAAGTTTTTCTTGCAAGGGAAAATTCTATGCGCTTTTTAAAACAACCTCCAGTTTTAAGATTATTTAGTTTCTTTACCGAAAACGTTTGCAGTTTTTATTTTAAATATAGAACATCATACGACCGTTTGCCAATCGAAACAAATAGCCACATATTCTAAGAAAGATATAAAGATTATTTACATTTTGCAATTAAAATAATTCAGGTTATGATTTCCATTAATCAATTATCATTATTTCAAAACTGAACAAATACTCTACCTAAGGAATACATATATAAAAAAGTGAAATATATTGCCTCTTTACGATATGTTTAATTCTAATGATAATGAGCTTTTAAATATGTGTAACTTTATAAAAGTTATAATTTCGAAATTTAGTTATTAATGGAATGAATATTTTTCTGTAGGGTGAAATTAACTTTTATGAAAAGTAATTCATCCAATGAAAAATTATGTTAAACAAAATATTTGTAATCACCATGTAGACAGTATCATACACTTGATATATGGTGTTTTATTCTTGTTTTATATGTTAAAATCCACATTTTATATGTTTAAATCCACATTTTTATATGTTAAAATCCACATTTTATATGTTAAAATCCACATTTTATGTTAAAATCCACAAGAATGCCATGAGTAATGTGCGAACTGAAAAAAATGGCATAATGTTGAATGTTGTTTTTATTTGATGAATAATATTGTAACAACCATTTAACTCCATTGTTTATAATATCTTATTTACGACACTACAGTGGTAAAAAACAAAATCATTATCACCCACTTTAGAAATGTGACGTAATTGGTACGCGCATATGTATCTACATTTGATTCACTTTGTATTCATAATTTGTAACATTCGTGACTTGAGTGGAGTAAACAATGTGTTATTTCATTAATGGTCTCATGATTAACCATAGGTACACTTGTCAGTACCACTCTGTTTTCGATTCATGTGCTAATTGACCGACATGGCGTTCAAATAAACTTTCTGATTGTGTATATGCTAAAGAATGGTTCTGTGTTAAGTGTCTTGAGGTTAACATTTGGGTCCTGCTTTGATCGATTGGTTTAAAATGTCTTTTTCTTGTATACATAACATGCATAGCTGTACAGCCGTTTAGTATTTATCGGGTAAAGCCATACTTATATTTTTAACTTTTAGAACATTTGTTCCCCAGACTCCCCTTCCAGAATGTCATGTTCATACGTCGGCTGTATGAAGCTTTAGAACTTTACGTCTAATGATGATTTTGCATCTCAGATTGCGTTTTGTGGTCATATTGGTATCAGCCTAAGTTGTTTTGCTTCAGAAAAACGAAAATCGTTTGGTGCACGTCTTCGACGTAAAAGCAGTAAGAATAACAGAGGATTTGTTGATTTCCAACCGGAAGTACTGAGGACCCGTACTCGAAACCAGACGGCAGGTATGAGACTTAATATTCTTCTGAGGAATAAACGAATGTGTACCGGAGATAAAACTGATGTCTGAAATACCTTTGCAACCACATTCATCCAAGATGCATTCATCGTTCATTCCATGCAAAACGTTTTAGAAAGGAAAACATGAATTGTGCAGAGCAAGATTTCGCAACTAATTATATTAAATTCATTTTATGGATTGTATGGCATAGATGTTTATGGTATTTATTAGCATTTCTGATATTGTCATTCTAACTAGTAGATAATGATGTTTATGCGACTATCTTTCAAGTGCCATGGATGCTATTGATGTGCATCTTAGATGTCAAACCAGACTTATAGCTATATTTAATATAATAAACATTATTAGCCTATATATGTATATATAATACATGTATTATTTCTTTCCTGAAATCTTAGAAAAGATTGCTAAAGACGCTAATACTGAAATATTATTGAATATTAGTTTTTAAATAGATGTGAATTTAAGTGAATTGGTACAGAAATATTTTGTAAAAATGGCGATTCTTATCCTTTAAACGTAGGTCGACAACGCCTGAAATCCAACAGCCTGAGACGTATTAATTCGTCATCAACGTCGCCATCAAGGCGTCTTTCCAGAGAGCTTCATAGGTCTCCTCGAGGTGGTAGCAATAGCAGAGAGAGAAAACAAATTTATAATCGAAGCAAAAATGCATCGCGCAAGAGAGACTATTCCTCTTCCGCATCTAGGTCCCGCGACCGAGCGCCATCTGTCGGAGAAACGGAGGCATCTCCATTCCTGTCTCAGGAGTCCAAAAAGGTCATTGTCGACCTTCCTCATTCCACTCGATCTCAAAGGACAACTGATTTAAATGAAATTGACAGAAATAGAAATTCGGATAGCAGAAATTCTTTTGACAAAGAGAGAAGGGATGAACTAGAGGGGCGTTGGGAAATTAAAGGTGCTACTTCCACACTAAAACAGACATTGCGCAGCGGCAAAAGTAAAGGTGGCTTGATGTTAAAAATCTACAGGCGCGCTCACGACGAGGACTCTTTGTATGACGAGGACACGGAAGTTGAGGAGGATTGCTCTGACAGAGCTACCAGCAGAGTTTCTGATGCTGATGATGAAGAGGCAGACGAAGTTGTTCACATCCAGAAGGAGAAAAAGGTGACCGCGGCAGTAAAGAAAAAGAGTCGTTTTCACTTCAAGCAGAAGTACATCTTCCAAAAGAAAAGGAGGCATAGGAAATTGATTGGACAGCACAAATTCCCATTGAATTCCAAAGCAATTCTGCAGATCGGAATCCCTCAGCAGGTAAGGATAGGTCTTGTTTTCTTAGTTTATTTGTGTGTCCTATGTTTAAGGGAAATACATTATTGTTTTCTTTTCTTATGTAGATTGCATCCGCCGCGTTGTTATCATATTTAGTAAATATATAATTTAATATTTATTTATACCTTTGCACTAGAGTGATTTTAGATTGTGGGTGAATAAAAATCACACTATACATTTTACATTGTGAGTTTTATACACAGCTGAAAACTTCTAAACACAAAATGAACAGTTGGAGAAAGACAAGATGACAAACTGCTTCATGCTTGTGTGTATTGCTATCAGTTTGCAGCGGGTCCAACGTGATGATGAATTAGAAAATTAAATGCATGTAATTAAGGTAGCAAAAGATAAACCGTGGCGGTATAAAACATTTACCTCTCTCATGACTATCATAATCAATTGTAGTTTAGACTAAAGTTTTCCACTTTTTCAACACTTACAGGGTACTTGAAAGTTGCGGTTTAGTAAATATTTTTGAATTATTTCTCTTTCTGACTTATTTTTGAGTTGAACTTCATTGGTGCCAAGGATTGGGTTATAACAAGTGGCATAGAAATCTTACTTTCTTTTAAAATGGCTATGGATGACTCCCGTTCTTAGAGTAAGGTATCTCTATCCACGATTAGAGCTTACAAAAACGCCTCTTCAGAACATATAAGCATGTCGGTTTGCGCATTCAAAACTAATTTAAAAGACTAGTAATTATAGAATTGGCGAATATGGATACTAGAAAATTTCGAACGAAAATTGCGATACTTGTTGTCTTCAACAATGTTCCAATATGAATTCTTCAGGATGAAGAACGGGAGAATCTGGATGATGAGGATGCAGTATCCATGGAAAGTGGGTTTGAATCTATCCATCTTCCTAGACTTGCTATCAACAAAGACAGTGGTGAAACCTTGCTGCACCGCGCCGCCAGACTGGGTTACGAAGTAAATGCTTACTTATCATTTTCCCTTAACACAACCCAACGAAAGAGGGTTCAGATACTCTGAGAAACAGTTTATATTCTTTGAAGTTTCGTAATAGTTTCGTGGTCATATGAATATATACTGAAACTGTTGGAACAAGAGACTGCAATGTCTTGCAAGTACTGGAACATGTATAATCGGGCGCAGAATTGGGTCAGCTATTTAGAAAGTCCTAATGATATGGCCCTTGACTGATTCTTTGTTTCGTTTTGTCCAAAATGCTTGCGAAGTTAATGTAGATGGTGTTCGTTTGGTTAGGTTCAACTAACAAAACTATGTTATCCTCTTGTAGAACACTCCCAGTAAAACATTGTTTACAGTTTTTGCCTTTTTCTATTTAAGAAGGGAGTTTGTATGATCATGATTTATGCAATACATTTCCCAATACAGCTAGACACCAGTCTATACAAATAGGGCTGAGTTTATTTCTAAGATGGCATATGGTTTCTATGTTCGTTTTTTTAACTCCAGCTTATTCTACTTCTTTTTGATTATGTTTGATTAGATTTCTTTTCTCATTGTGATGCCTCTAAAACGAAATTTGGTTACTATCTAAAATCGAAATCCATCTTTATCTTTCCCGTTTTATTACAGATAAGTTCGTTTGTTATCAAAATTGCGGTTGTGTTTACTGTAAACGTTAATTTAAAACCATGCATCCTTGTCACTTCTACTCGGAACAATTTAACAAGCGACACTTAGATCTTACCTTGTGCCGTAGTAAACATATTAAACTAAAGGGCAAGTAATCACGTGATTAGTAACTGTCTTCATTTATCACTTTCTTAGTTGATACCGCAACCTTGATTTAAATGCTTTTTTCTAATCGTCTTACAATGTGTGTAGACTTAATTCAATGTTTCCTGTTTAAATTTCTCAGAATGTCGTTTTACCAATTTTTAAGAAAAAGGAAGATAACGTGTATCGTGGTCAAGCAAACTGATTCTACCAATCACAAATATTTTCCAGTTTTATTGTAATTTATTGTTTATTAAGGCATGAATAGTCCACCAGCTACTGTTAGCCTTGCAACACCTGTTAACCGCTCGTGAGTGAATGAAAACGCATAGCATATTACTGTGGGACCCTACAATTGGGGGTGAGGGTTATATGTACAATCTGTGTGCACAGCAAAACACCAAAGTCCACTTAATAATACATAAATTAGGCAAACATGTGCAGATATAAAATATCTAACAAGGAAAAAAGGTGAAAACGGAATTTCTCTTCGTCTATTCGGAATAAGTCAGTCTTTTAATAAAAGTCAGTTCACCCACAAAACAAACAACGAAAATAAGAAAAAAGACACGCACACACAAGAGAGTACATGTACTTAATTTGCTTTCCAACCCAAACATCTTATCCATTTTTGTTGTAGCAATCGATTGCTTAGAATGTTTTTTACATTTGCTTTGATAACAAGGGCATTGCTCTCAGAGGCGTAAGATACGAATCAGAATAGAATATACATTTAGATAAACCCCATATCGGGGCATATCACGTGCAATTCAATACTTTTGTTGACGATCCTAAATATTGTGTAAAGTATAAACAACACAAGGGGTGAGTGTAACACATTTTTCTGCTTCTAGGAGTAAGAGCGATTGCATGATTTACTTTGTACTGTATTGACGCTTAGTTAAAATAACATACTTCAGCTTTCGGCTGGTTTGTCTTGTGGATAAGTTCTGTTTGCGTCATCGTAATAATCGCTGCGCGACTCGACCGTGTTAGATGTAAGCTGGTACAGGACAGTGAACTAGACAGATAAAACAGGCTTTCAGTCTTTGCTGTATTGTAACAATACGAATTGAGTAACTTGATCCGGAATTCTCCGTCTCGGGCAGTAGCAACATTTGCATAGTAAAGATGTAATCTAAATTCTATTGCATTTCAATATTCTCGCAGGTTAGTTTCAGGGAAGGATAATAGTAATAGTCAACATGGAAATCTCGAAAGAAAACATTTTGGAAGATGAGGGGGCATTTGTGGTACACTTTGCTGACATGTTTTTGAATGGGTAATTTAAAACGGCTGAATCCAAAAATGCTTATTATCAAGCTGTACTTTGCGTGTTTAGGATACAAACGTTACGGACACAGATATTATAATGGACATATTTATTACAATAAGTTAGATTCCAAATATTAATGTGATGGAATCTGTAAATTCTATACAAACATTTCAAGAAGTTTTCAGTGAAAACACGTTCATAAAGTTTTTTTCTCTATTTAATTTCATTGTTTTGATTGCTTATCAGGTGAACAACATTAGTCTTACAGATTCTGGTAGATTTGGCTCGTCAGTATTCAAGTTATGGTGACAACAGCTCATACGTTTCAGGATAAAGTCTTTCACATTTAGCAGGATTTGCAGTGCCGTTTTATAAGCGCTTCTCATTTCAGTTATCTGCCAAAGTGATCAAGTGGTGATGGCGATTAGAACACATTAAAAGTTTGTCTTGGTCAAAAAATGAATCGTCGTCTGTTTTGACTCCTTTCGATGGGTTGTTTCATATTGCAGTTCTGCCTTTAATGCGCTATCACCATGTATACTTATTGGTAACACCTGGCAGTTAGTAATATTTCAGATGCAAATTATAAGATGCAAACCTTAACTTATTGCAACAATGTAACCTTTTGTATTGCAAATCAAATTTTCTTGTTATCACATTCAAAACCAGACCTTCCTTCCATGTTCCGGGGTCACACACTGATACGCGAGTCAAGCATCCAGATTCCGGTTTATTCGGCATTACTAACACTCGTACACCGTATGGTAGTCATTCTCTTTTCTCTGCGCCATGAATATTGAAACATCACTGTTCAGTCACCTGCTGCTCGCCGATGTGGCAGAGATTGACCTTTCTGGATTCATTTAGATGACATTTACAGTTGCCTTTTTTTTTTTGTTCGATATTGGCGAGTCATTTTTCGCTTTTACTAGCCATCCAGCAACATAATGTGGTGCGTGTGGTCATAAGGTTGGACAGCATGGTTTGGTAAAGCACTTTTCTGATGTGACTAGGGATGTTAATCACTTATTAGTTATCGACACAACGCGAACAAGAGGACGAATACCCTGTCAGCGATTTAAGTCACTGGCATGGTGTTTGTGATTTCGACCGCTAATACGCCATACATCCTGTAATAGAACCTTTAGTAATTCCAGCTTCTTTTTTATTACTATTTCCAAGTCATGGTAGTAACCTACTAGTTCGGTTGAAAGACTTCCCATCTTGCCTTCATATTGTGTCCAGCTCGATGAGAGGTTGCGTTACAATCAATCAGTTCGAGGAAAGATGTACAATTATTCTAGAATCAAGTGCCCATGTTCATTTAATAAAACTCACAAATGTCATGGACATTCACAACCTGTGCACACTTGGAGATTTCACTGATTTTGATATTCTAATGTTGATGCACAACTGCAATCCTGGATGTAATTCTGCATTTTATGTGTCCATCATGAGATTATGCATATCAGCAATTATTTCAACGACCCCTGTTCTGTTATTTTCTGTTGTTTAATACAGTTAATTAATTTGTATGTGCCTTGTCATGACTGACTAGCCGCAAATCATAGTTTGATCGTATTTTAAGGTCAGGTGAAACAGACATGTATCCAATGTCCTAAAATTTCTTTGGAAGCCTTCATTGACTTTTTCCAAAACCTTCACTTCCAGCATGAGATGGTTTCTCCAAGAAAGGATAAACTAGTATTACCTTTGACCCTTCTCTTAGGCGAAGATCTGTCTTAGCTACTGTCTGTACTCATGTATAAGACGAGTCAAAATGCAGGAACACACCAGAAATCCTGGTAGGCCGTAGCATAATGCCTCTACAGACGAGGGTATATGTTGTTTGTTCTACTGATTACTTTTAGCAATCTGTACAGACCCAGATGGGGCCCCGAGTGGCCAAGCGCTCACCGTTACGGATCACTGCCATCTCACCTCTGTCTGTGTGTGTTCGAGTCTCGGGCTTGGTCAGTGTGGGTACGTAAGAGAGCTTCCCATTGCTTCTCATGGGTCGGTGGTTCTTCCTGGGGTTTTCCCGGGTTCTTCCTCCACCATTTATGCTGGCCACTATGCATAGCCTATCTTGTGCTGAAAATGGCATTAAACCCTACAACAACAACAGACCCAGATCTGCCGGCGCAATATGCGCTGGCAGATCTTTGTGGAATTTGCAGTTGGACTTCACTCACAAGCGAGGATATATGGTAGTTCATAAAGAATACGCAAAAACGGACACTAAACATCCATTATTCTTACTCCTTAGGTATTCATTTTTGACTCGTGCCGTTCCACAGCAAATGATTGTTTTCCAGAAGTGAAATTCAGAGGCCTCATTTCTTTCACAAAAATCATTATCCGTTCTTCCTATTTCAACTGCTTTTGGCCAGGGAATCTCGAATTTAATAGCCATAGTTGATACTCTATATTGGATTGTTTTCGCATGATAGTAATGGTTCGTCATCTTCAGTCTTTTGTGTCAATAGAAACAAATATATCGCTGCTTCCGCACTCACGTCCGACTTTGTTGAATTGTGAAAATCTCTCCTGAATACAGAAATCACTAGTTCTACAGTTTTTGTAATATAAGTCACAGTGTTCCCACGCAAAGCACATGGTGTACATCTCTGTTAAATTTGCACTACTTTACCTCGCAGAAAATTAAAAAAGATCGCAGTGTTCCCATGCAAAGGCCTTTATTGACACGTGCTGAGCTTGCATTCTTTTTTCTCACAGAAAATTTAAAGCGGTGACTTTAACGCAGCGGACATATCCATAACAGGGTTATGT
Source organism: Sinohyriopsis cumingii (assembly GCA_028554795.2). NCBI lineage: Eukaryota > Metazoa > Mollusca > Bivalvia > Unionida > Unionidae > Sinohyriopsis > Sinohyriopsis cumingii. The sequence continues at coordinate 109,696,745 of CM068828.1, forward strand.
AAACACTTTCATCATAAAAAGAAACGTTTCAGAAAAATAATAAAAATAGTCGATTCGGTTTGGATATTTGAGGACTGGCGTTTATCCTGTCGGTGTATAAAAGCATTACATCCCATTCGAGATTGTGGTGAAGTACGTTGTTTGCTATGAAACGGTGTCCTTTTCATTGCGGTTCAGTCGATAAATTCACTTTGGATTTCGTTTGGTAGGCGACGTCTATAGCACTATTGGGCACTGTTGGGGACAACTAGGCTAAGAGGAACACCATGTTGCAGAACGATATCATTTGTGCTTGCCCTAACGATTATATCGTTTTTTGGCACGACTGGGATTTGTAAATGGTAAACTGACCTGCTAATTAACACCATTTCAGGAGAATGTATTGGCCGTAATTGGATGTGGTGGAGTAAACATTTTATTTAATAATTTTGCTACGCTCGATAACAGCTTTAACTCATAAATACGAACCTTCTTCTTGTATCAATGTCCTTTTTAGAAAGCAATAAATAGCCATCGGGTTGAGCCTTTTACCAAGTCTTCATCCAGAGTTTTTTTTTTAATTAAGTGCAAGGCAGGTAGAGGAATCTTTCTTTAACTGGGTAACATGTGTAATTAAAGGTATTTGTATTTATTCTCGAAAGCGTCTTTATTTTTAGTCATAATTATGTAGTATCTAATTTGATATAATATCAGTGTGTCTAAATTAAAGCAAATCAGAATACTGTCCATCACTGTTCAGTAGAATATAATACATAGAGCTAAATTAGACTCTGGAAATAAAAAGAACTACTTTCCTTGAATTAAAGTCGCTAGTTTGGGTACTTTAGCAAAACAACTGTAGGATAGATACCAATAGATTCATGTGAATCGGATTTTACCTGGCACTGCTTTCTAGTTTCCAAATTCAGAATTTGTGTATAGTAAGAGTGCTAGGTATTACCGGTATATCGATTTACCGCGGTATTTATTTCTGGTACCTTGAAACTGTTCCGGTACTTCCGTAACCTCCGTCAGTACAGAATGTACGGAAATTCCAGAGTAATCGAGTTACGTATTTAATGATATTAAAATCATGCCTTCATTTTCATTACAGAATCAATTTCAGTTTCTTTTTACAAGAGTGTTATAATTGTGACAAAATAATATAAAATATTACAAATATAATTATATTCATTAACAATTAATCACATTTTCGGCAAGTGTCAAATATGCCAACATGGTGACCGATTAGGAGTTTGTGAAAGACGTGTGGAACAAATCCATCCTGTAGACATATCTTGTTTTTCGTTATGTATTATCGTAGGTTAATGTGATAAGTATATGTGTTCCTTTGTAAGAGCGAGAATCGTCATTCTCTCAGAAATGTACATAATTTCTCTAGTCCACTAAAGGACACACGGTACTTACTCAGTTCCCGTAGTAAGCCTATTCAAACACCATGATATTAAAAATTCAATAACTTAAAATATCTGAGTGCGCATGATCAAACCTATATTTATCAGTATAGATGAAACCTGGATGTCAGCTTCTGCTGAGCCTCGTCATTTTCTGGACTTGCAGGTGTTTGAAACGTGTGCTTTCCAAAGAGTCAGGTGCTAATTTTAGTAATGAGTGTTCTAAACTTAAGGCTGTTAAAGGAGTTAAATTTCATCAATAAAACAATGTCTCTAATTTTATTTCACTTACAACTAGGATAAGCTCTCAAAAGAGTCTTTTCCTGAAACATAACTTACATAATTAACCATTCCTGGTCAGCCAAACCCATATATCCTCTTTTATGTTCACCCATTTCCAGGCTGGTTCCCATTTTTCCATATAATTAGTACTGTGTCCTATATCCACTCTTGATTTTCTTGACAGCCCTAAGAATACATAAGCAATGTGCATAGTCCTGCTTGTCAAAGATTACATTGGTGAATATTAAATTATATTGCAAGTTCATGTTCACCTAAAGAGCAATGGTGCATTTGAGGCAACATTTAAATATTTGAACTTTATTTGTTTTTAAATTAGAAAAAAATATTAAAATAAAGCTGTCAAATAATAATCAGCTTTTTTAATATCACCATTTATCGCTCTTTAATTTAATGCTGAAATATATTACCAGACTTGTCATATTATATAGTTAATGAGTAAAAGGTCAAGGTGACCATCTATATGTACATGCATTATTACAGAAAAAGATATTTAAATGACAAAAAATACCAAACATTCCTCTCAGAAGGCATATAATTTAAAACTAAAGTAAGGTAGATATAAGTCCATTACAATGCAAAATATAAACATTCAAATCATTCACTGAGAGAAATTAGTGGGATGCAAAGTCATGAGAGGTCATCACCATAATTTAAGCATGGTGAAAGAGACCTAAGTTATCATGTCTGAAGCATTATGTTTCAAAACACAACTAGGAAATATCATATTGCTTACTATAATTACTCTTAAAATGGTAAATTGTATAAATTTGATATATGTATTGCCTAGATATAAACCAAAATGCACAACACTCTACCTTACATGGTCAAATCTACACACTGTTCCCCCTCCCCCTTCTTGGCAACAGTTGATATATCTGGATAGGTGTTTAATATCCCACTGAAAGTCACTCAGTGGTTTACAAAAGGTATTAATTTTCCTTGTTATCCACAATTGGAACCGTATGATTGCATTTATAGTGAAGTTAATTGCACTTGCATATGTGGAGTCACTGTATTGCTGTGGCTGTCTATAGGACTCACGGTACTAATTCATTTCCAATAGTAAACCTGTGCAACACCAAGATATTAAAAATTAAATAACTTAAAAATGTCTGAGTGCTCATGATCAAACTATATTTATCAGTATAGATGAAACCTGGATGTCAGCTTCTGTGTAGAGGAAAGGATACATTTTCCGGACCTGCATATGTTTGAATCGTGTGCTTTCAGTTCCGTACCAAAGAGTCAGCTGCTAATGTTAGTAATAAGTGTTCCGAACTCAAGACTGTTAAAGGACTGAAATTTCATCAATAAAACAATGTCTCTATTTTTTTCACTTACAACTAGGATAAGCTCTCAAAAGAGTCTGTTTTCTAAAACATAACTTACATTATTAACCAATCCTGGTCAGCCAAACCCATATATCCTCTATTTTATGTTCACCCATTTCCAGGATGGTTCCCATTTTTCAATATAATTAGTACCGTGTGTCCTAAAATATTGTCTCATTTGTTGAATCGGTGTGTTTATTTTTACTAGCTCTAGTTCTCCATCTAATAAACGTCTTGACTCACGTCCTCGCATTCCGTTTAATTTTCCCTGCCTATTATATCACTGGTGTAGCTAGGAAATTGCAGGCTTCAGTGTCAACACTTCCTGTTTTTATCACAAGCTTTGCAATGTCAGTCAGCACAATGGCTTTTACAGGGTGACGGTTATATTTTAAGCTTAATCATCCCTCTTTAGATACAGTTTCTGACAACTTATATAACAGTAACATACACACAGCAAATTCATAAACTATAAGGTACTTACCATGTAATTTTCGGGTGATGCTGCGACTGTTTTTCGAGCCGATATATTTTATTATCTTTTACCTCAAAATAATTCGTGTTAAAAAACGTATTATAATGGATATAACATGGTGTTATTTTGCTTTAAATCAGAACACGTTGTTTTTCCATCTGTTCGAGAACAGTAAATGTACAAGAAAAATTACAGGCCCCTTCTCCAGAAAATAAAAAGGTTGGTCCCTAATCTATTTGACCTACCACCGCTTGTTAATCACGCTGTTCGATTAACCAATCAGAAAGTGTAAATTAGGCACACCTCCAGGCATCATTTACGTGCGCCAGTTTCCTCCGACAAGCTGACTGTCGCGATATTAAATTTGGCTATCGGAAATATTTTTTAAACAGTTGCCATGGTACGTCGATTTTTCGGTTCATGATGGTGAAAATGAGTGAATGGGAGTTTTGGAATTCTAACAGTTGATTTCCAGATCGTCTAAATGGACGTTTCAGATTTATTCCCTTATCGTAACGTAGATGAAACTTTGATGGATAAAAAACTTAAGGTTGCCTGTGCGATCAGCTGAACCAAGACGCAGTTGATGGTAGTTACCATGTGTTTTTATTTTTGGAAGAAAAGTATGTAGGAAAGCAAGTCATTCTGTAATTCGAAGGGCAAAACAATAAGAAAATAGAAATTTAAAAAAATAGGTAAAAACGAACTGGTCTAGAATATGGGTTGAGAACCGCCTGAACATCGAACTGTGTACTTTTTTCATTAGGAAGCATACCACCTCAGATTACATTAATTTATAGATTGAAAATGTACTCTTTAATGTTGGTTTGTCCCAAATATAATGCTTTATCTTCTCGATGTGTCAGACACTTCACTCGAGTGACTACTTTCAGTAATGAGTTAAAGAATTGGTGGGGGATGAAACGTGTTATTGGTAATAAAGAAATACAAATACAGTGGTTTCAGCTATTTTTCTTCTGATATGTTAAGGATGTATTTAAATTTATCACTGAATAAAATTCCATCTCACGAAGAGAACAGAACTTTAAAAAATATTATGTACTCTGATATACGTGTAAACAGTAACTATTTGCGAGTGTGTTATATATTTTCATCCATTTAAAACCTTTAAGGCAGTATAAACAAAAATCAGCTACAATTAATAAAATATAAAAAGACTTTTACGATGTTCATTGACACCTTTTGGAGTGAATTTCTTCTTACAGCATCATGTTTTCAACCGGCTTTAAATTTCACTTGTATGATTTACGGAAATAAAACATGCAGTTTATTACCATACTAACTTGAAATGCAAATACAAATATTATCTACCGTATGCAACTTAGTAATTTTACATTCTTAAGAATAGTACAGATAGATGATTTATAATAAACATGTCACTGAAACTGAAACCCATTTCGTAGGTCAATTACTTTATACCGTGGTACGTATCGCGGCATGTTCAAAACTACCGCGGTATACCACGGTACAGTTTATTTCATGGTACCAGGCTCAAGTGTGTAGGATTGCCAGTGTGATTGAATTGTATGCATTCTTTTAACAAGGAGGAAATCTAGGCGTTGGCACGTTATCAAACTTGTGCAACACCCTCTTAAACAAATAAGCAAATAAGTACTATCACTTTACGGTGAATTTACAAATCAAGAAACCTCGTCGAAAGGTTTGCGTGGGATTCTTTTTAAAACAAAGGTCTCTCCTTGAACTTCACCTTTTGCATTAAAGCTTTCTTCGTGATCCAACATACATCTAAATCAGGAAAGTGTTTGTGATCCTTAGATTTCAATATCTTAACATGTTCCGATGATGCCAAGAAGGAAACCAAACAATAAAACCACGCTGAGTTGCACAGATGACTCGATTTATTTACAGTGAGAACTGAGCATTGTACATTACAGTTTTGTCTTCAACAATGCTTCAGCGAAAATATTCCAGATACTATCATTCAATTTATTTCATCTACAGGAGATCGCATTGAAGTGCTTAGCCTCTGGATCAGTTGATGTCAACGCACGTGACAACGCCGGTTACACCCCACTCCACGAATGTTGTGTGCGCGGTGATCTTGTGATTGCCCGCCATTTACTCAATCATGGGGCAGACGTAAATTGTTGCTCTCAAGATGGTATTAGGTGAGAAAGAAGAAAAAAAAGCTCAAATTCATTTTTAAATATTGTCAGTGTTTAGACCATTGATTATTATTCAGAAACACTGTTGGACGAGTATCTATCTGATCAACTACAGTGGATAGGCATACGTTAGACACAGAACTTGGGTACTTAAGATTATAATTATACTTAGTTGAAGTAAATAGTTGTGTGTAACTAACAGCAAGACTGACGAAGCCGTACTCGTTATTTTTTCAAAAAGGCCATGTGTACAAACAAATAAGAATGATTGTCATAATTTGTTAACTGGATCTTAAACTTAACATACTTGCTAGCGTAAAACTACCTTCATTCCTACAGACATGCCGACCGACAAACATACAAACATTACTTATGAAGAACTCACATAAATACACACATTCTTATATAGCTGAAAATCAACTCACATAAATACACACATTCTTATATAGCTGAAAATCAACTCACATAAATACACACATTCTTATATAGCTGAAAATCAACTTACATAAATACACACATACATAAAAAGCTGATTTAAACATCAAATATTTGGTATGAAATTTTTAATACAAGATGAAAAATTACTTCAAGCTCAGTTTTAAGAATTTTTTTCTTTTTTTTTATTACCGTGGATCAAGTGTTACCTTCGTATTGTACGTTTTGTTTGTGTACAAGAGGCGTTTTCTTTTTGTATTCGTGCAGACCTATCCATGATGCTGTTGAAACCGATCAAGTAGAGACCGTACGTCTGCTACTGTCGTATGGGGCAGATCCATGTATATCCACGTATGCTGGGAAAACACCTCTGAAACTAGCCAAGTCCGAACGCATGCGCGCTCTTATCACGGGTAAGTTGCATAGTCTTTGCAGTATATTGCTTTGCAAACAAAATTACAAGCAGCTCTTTGCTACATAACAATTACTGCATGTCAAGAAAATGTTTGAACTGAATCATACACGTTTTAATATAGTATGGTACCTGCTAAATCAGGTCAAGAGTTGCCAGGCAGTGAACTAATTAATATGTCACTGCTTGTTTATTTAATATTTTCCAGTGAGAAACGGATAATTGACTGACAGCCGAATTCCTTTGCCAATACCTCCAAATAGTATTTCTTTGAATACGCTGGTTCAGAAGTCATCATGTAGAAAGAAAAAAAACAAAGCACAATATGAAAATATACAATGATTTTATTCTGGCTCTTAAAAGTGAACTGTATTATATTATTGTCTTTCATTAACAGGTTATCTAGGAGACTTGAATGGTTTCGAGTGTGAATCAGACACTCAGACATGGGAATTCGGCACTTCCTCTAAATATCTAGGTAAAACCAGTGTCTTTGACCGTAATCTTTTGTATTTGTATTGCATGCGTTCATTCAACTGTGCATTCGTGAATAATGTTCAATTATTATATGAGGCAAAATCGTTACAAAGTTATTTTCCATTTCATGTTCATACTTCCAATGACATGAAACCGTTTTTGATTAAAGTCTTTCAGAGTTATTATATATTCTTTAGAACTGGTAACATAACTAGCACGGGAGGTTAGAGTACAATGTTGTGCTTAGCACTGACCCATTTGCTCATCGTTGTGTATAAAGGCCATTATTTTCTGTTGAGGGGTACTGGATTGAGGTAAATTCCGGCAGTAGGAGAAAAAAGTATCTTAACAGCGTGTACAATAAACTTTACGTTTTCATCAGTATTTCTTTTTCACCTTCCTCTGCAGATTCGTGTATGATAAACAGGAAATTAGGAGCCAACATTTGCAATAATGATATATCATTGTTTTAGACCCCGATGAAGATCTAGGACAAGACATATTTTCGGACATGCCCTCTGACCCGGAAGACGAATCTGAGGATATGCTGGATGTGTCATCCAAACCTCAGTTTCTGGTTTTCCACATAGCGTCTGATGCGGCAAAACGGTAAGAAATTTTGTTTACATCATTTTACCAGCAGAAATTTGGATGATAGCTCGGAAGTTTTGGAAGATACATTTACCTCATTCAAATGTCCAATTTCCGATAAAATATCATAATGGGAAGGTGGGTGTGATAGTTGTCTGCGAAAGTAATTTTGTTAATTGTTTCAATGTTGGGCAGATTTTTTAAATTGGTATGTTACTTTGTTGCAAGACTCACCAATCACTGTAGTTTTTATGCAGTATTTATTAACCGAGCTATTTCTGCAAGGTAAAGGTCTTTTGCATTGAAAACAGATAATGGATGCGGCTATGAAGATTTATGGCCTGAGAGCATGTCCTTGATAATGTAGTGAAAATATCAGAATGAGTCATTTTGCCTTTAACGACGATAAATCACTGAACAATAACAGTTTTATTACATAGACAAGAAGATTTAATGTTCCCATTACATTTGAAAGCATATTAGTAAATATATGCATTTGATGATGCAGAATCTATTCTTGCAATACGCATAATGTCACGTATTCCCCAGGGTAACGTAGTTCAGAACATCCAAAGAAATAGTTTCAGTGAAGTTAAAATAAAAATATAGCTTTTAGAAGGATTTTTCAAGACTTTTCTTGTATTTCCACTTTCCTTGTTCTTACAAATAGACCTAATGGTGATTATTTACTAGTGGGAAAAAACCTTTGTATTTTTAGGAAGAGGAATTGAAAACTTTTGGTGTTGGAAATATCGTGATTCCCGACATATATGAGCCATTACTTCATACGAGCTGAACTGCTGTGCATTGATCCTCTTTTTTTTCTTTCTAGGAAAATAAGATTTAAGTTCTTTTTTGCATTTTTTGTTGTAATGTGCCCAGATCTAAATTATTGTGATCTGTTCAGTAACGCACGTTATTGAGAATTAGTCGTTTAAAGTTGGTTTTTGATAGAAGAGATTCATTTAGTCGAGCAAGACATATTGCTTACTGTATGAAATGTTTCCATTGGTTTTTCCTTAAAGAGAATGAACAGTGATATGTAAAGGAAAAGTTATCAGATTAATTCATTACAAGTTGAAAATTAACCCACTGCCCGTAATCAGCAATGTAGGAACGTACAAAATGTACAGTGCACTAAAATATTAAAACTTATTTTAATTTTTGTGTCCTAGAATTATAACTTTATATAATTATATGCTTCTATATGTCCCAAAAATGTTGACCTTACTTGATATACATTTGTGTTCAGAGTTTTGGTTACCTTACTGTCGAACGTTATCTAAGCCACGTTCATCGTGTACTTTCTTACAAGGAAAGGTTACGTGGTCAGGCGATTGAAGTTCTGCATGCAAGAAAACTCACGTGTTAACTTAATGTTAAGATAGCAGAAGTGTACTTAATGCACTTTGAGCCACTTATAACATATGGACATTACTTCACAGGGGAATCTAAAGTTCTCCTTTCAAAATAGATTCAGCTTAACGACAAGACGAAAGATGACCTTTATGCGCATCCAAGAGTTTACTAGACAAAACGGCGGGCAAGGAGTGCGTTGCTTTGCTAAATAACGCTGGGGCTGTAATCCTAGGTTCTTTGTATTTTGCCATTGTTGATGCAACATTTTTCGTCAATAACTATTGAAATAATACGCCCATTGTGTTGTATCTTCTTCTTTAATGCGTTTTTATGTATGGTGGTTGTCTTACGTACGACACAGGTTAATGTAAATGTTTTTAGCGTAGTTTCCTCGCATTCATTCAGATACATTTTATGTCACAGTACGTTTTCCCAACATTCACACATGTAAAATGTAGTGTATATACATTTGAGCAATACGGTGAAAGGATTTTGTATTTCACGGGTACATACAAGTGACAATGTATTTCGTTTATACACTAAAGTTTACTATGCTTAGTTTATTGTGAATTGAATGTGTATAGGACTGGGCGGAAGTGTAGTTAATGTGTACAAGACTGGGCGGAAGTGTAGTTAATGTGTATAAGACTGGGCGGAAGTGTAGTTAATGTGTATAAAACTGGGCGGAAGTGTAGATAATGTAGGTTTAGATATGTATTAGGTTAAACGAGATTTATAATATATTTGCACGATAGGATACTCTGTCATTATGGTTTACAAAAATGGGGGCGGAGACATTGCCCCCCCCCCCAACTCACAGTCCAGCATGATTGAGATGCATACCGAAACTGACAAAAATGTATTAATACCGTTATGCAAAAAATCTTGCTTGTCACTGAGAGCTGAAACTACACGAAAACAACTTATTTTTCAAAAAGTTTATGAAATGACAAAATGAACAATATTAGCCAAATGCAGAGCAATATGAATTGCTATGTTGATAAATAAACATCAGTTGCAGCCAGTATTCCCAAGCATCAATATTGTTAGAGAAGCAAACATTATTACTCCTGACGACTTATCCAGGTAATACCGTCAGGCCCACTGGCATTAATGTTCGGTATATTTTGTTTCTCCAAACGGACATATATGTATGGCACATACAAATTTCTTTTTGCCTTTCGTAAGTAATCAGTTTACGGCTGCATGTAACATATTCACTCAGAACATGAAATGAACTTGTCGCTCTATAGTTTTGAATCATTAGTAAATTTGATCTTTTACTTCATTAGGACTGACGATTTCCTTCTGCTAAGCCAGATCCTTGAAGCGCACGGATTGCGCCGGAGTGACTTAGATCAGATGTCTTTACCGCCACTCATGATCAAATGCATCGACCGGGAGAAATTCATTGAATCACAAAAGGACAGCTTACACATTGAGAGGTAAATCTGTTTTAAAGGACTGATATTATGGAGAAGACGGGTCATAAAATATATAGCAAAGTTCTGAATATTTTGTTACAACTGTTTGTTTATTTAAACTCTCAGTAAATATAGGCTGATCAATAGAACAAATAACGTTCTATAAAATGATATCCAGTTAAATGTACAGCACGCTGGACATTAGCAGATATATGCTTGTGTTTGGTTAATGACCGTGACGTGGAAATATCGGAGAAGGATTACCTATTTGCTACAAGTCAAAAGCTATACAGTACAATCGGGGGCACTCTGTGACTGATATCAAGGCCAATTTTGATTTGGGTCTACAAATCCCTTGGCTTAACCTACACTTCTGAGATGGTTTCATAGTTTTAAGATGGTCGGGAATCCATGGAAGATCAACCACGTTCTGGAAGACCGATTTCTGCGACGTGTGAGAGGAAAGTGGCTGCTGTGAAGTGGGTAATTGATGAAGATGCGCGATATGCAGTGGAATATATTTCTGTTACCACAGGTATTCATTCATCAGCTGATTTAAAAACACTGAAGAATCGTTTGAAAATCAAAGGTTCGTGCAAGGCGTGCCCCGCGTTTGTCCACGGCTGTTAAAAAAATAGACTAGTGTTGAAATCGCCAAAACGTTATTCGTCAAATATAAATGATTGACCAGATGTGTTTGACTTTCACAGATGATGAAACATGAAGTGGCTTTTTCTTTTGACCCTACTCGAGAGAAAATAGTAATGTTTGAATCGGAGAAAATCGGTTGAGTCTACAAATCGCTTGGCTTAACTATCAAGAGAGATTTATACACTTTATTATTCGACGCGAAAGGACTGTTCATACAGGTGCCTGTGTCTGGCTCTGCTAATGTTACTGGACAATTTGTCAGCCTCCAGAGTGTTATGGAACACCAGCATAATTGCCTGTCCGCGCACCTGTACCTCAGGTATGCATCTATTCCACGATAAAGCATCGGCGCATAAATCCGCCGTCATGCAGACTTCCTGACAGATGACAGCATCCAAACTTTTCCACATCATCTACACATTCCTAATTCAGCTCCCACCTGAGTTTTGGCCGAATTCCATTATCAGTAATTCTGTGAGAAAAATGCACCATCAGAAAAGCACCATGAGTTGTTTTCCCGTGTATGAACAACATACTAAACAAGTGAATACAAAATAGTAATTAATAAATGGATACTGAGACTTAGAATGTGTGCAGATGTGCATCGGTAGTACTTTGAGAGGATGTGCTGACGTACTGTTCGCTAATAAAAAACTTCGTTGTACAGCACACTAATATTCCGGACTTTTCAAGTACCCTCGTAATTTCGCGTTACTTACCAGCGAACGATACTGTATCATCTTCTGAAAGATCAAAAGAGTTTAACCTCAAACTCTTCGTCTTACATTTCTTTGCCGTTTCGCACATTGAACCCGTGGCTAATACACTACTCTCACTACCCGTCAACATATTTACACATCACAGTACCTTTCACCGATATGTTGTTTTTTTTGTGATTGTATCATTCTTTTAACAACCAATACGGCTGTCATGACAGTTCGATAAATCTCAGCCTGAACTGCGAATTTTGTCAGACACTGGAGTGATATGATATACCCGGTATGTTATTAAAGATGTTTGCAAGAGACACAAGTGGAGTCCTGACTGCCATTTTCGTCACTACCACTAAAAATGCTCATAAATCGATAGCTGTTATTAAATGCTTATAAATTGAGTGACAGCTCAACGTCTGTTGTTTTCAATCTGCTTTTCTTACCCTCACTACTATCACTTACTTTATTATTATTATTATCATTATTATTATTATTATTATTGTCAGTATTATTATTATTATTATGCTTTGTTTGTTTGTTTGTTTCAGCTACACATCAAGATCAAGAGAGCATTCCCAGTTTGAAATAGTTCGTCGTGTTGAGGCGACGTTGTTGTTTGCTCAAATGGAAAAACTGGTTCGCCAGAATTCTATACAAAAATCCAGCATACCCTCGTCATCTAACTTGCCTAAGAAAATCATATCTTCGTACTTTAAATATGATACTCAAGCGTCACCATCTACTATCGATGACACAGATCGATTTTTAAAAGACGTCAGAACAGTCGAGAATGACGGGTCAAGAAGTCAAGTAACGTCATCCAAACGTCATTCACTGCCTGTGTTGTCGAAATTTCAGATCGGAAAACGAACGAGTGAAAGTCCAGTTGGTAAACGCGCGAACGAAGGAGAACACAAAAATGACAAACATGACAGAAAATCGTACATTTTGAAGTGTAAGAGTTTATCTGCGAATGATAGCAAACAGAGTCATCAGCGTGGAGAGTCCGAGTTGAAGTTGAAAATTGGCAAGTTGCCAAAGAAACACTTTGACGCATATGAGTTCGAGGACGATGATAGTGATACTTTAAATAACAATGAAACTAGTGAGAAGGACAGGGTACCATGCCAATCTAAATCTGATTCGTAGTGTAACTGATGTACAGTATCTACTCTTAGTTCGATTGGCAATTTCTTGGTATGTGATTTTTGTAAGGTTGAGAGGCCAACAAAGTGAAGATCAGACAAGTTTTCACCGTTTCTGTTAATTATTTTCTTTGGAATTTCTTAAAATCATAAATAATAACTTATAATGGACGTTTACTTTTACGAAAAATATTATTTCTCAACAGAAATGGGAATTTTCTAAGATTAATTGCTGTGAGTTACGCATTTCCACGAGCGGTGGTTGTGCTGAAAAAATATTTATTACCACTAGATTGGTTATCCATTTTACATGTTACCTTACTCGTAATTGATGGGCTTCAATGCAAGTTCATGATTTATGTGATTTTTAATTCCTAATTGGGAAAATAACTAAAACCTGAGATGAGAAAAACTTGTGTAAGCATATTTGTTAAATCTTATAATTGTAAATGATTTATGTTTCAATACACATGTGTTCGTTTACAGTACAATATTGATGACAGTTTCAAGAAAATGTGCATACCCTAGTATGCCAATTTGCTGTACAATACTTACGTTAATAACAATATTCTAGATGGTTTAAGTGTGTGTGTGTGTGTGTGTGTGTGTGTGTGCATGAAAAGTTGGATTTTGATGCTATTTTGGATCCACGTAGTATCATTTGTGATATTGTTGTTGAATTTTTGAAAGACATTGAAGTTGTTGATCTTTATTACTGTGGTCGTCTGTTGGGCGAAGGAATTATTCTGTATTTGCCCCATTGAGCTGGTCTTAGAAGGGGTTTTGCTCTTAACGAATATTTACTCAATATAAGTTCATTTATATCATTCATTTTGTTTTGGGGTTATATATAAAGCTCTTTGGAAAATGTTTCTTTGTGAAAATATTTGTGGTCCCGCGATGTATATCTGCAGTTAATTCATGTAGAAGCGACGATATTTGGCACATCTGGAAACTCGAATTTGATCAGTCCACTTAATATTAGAGGTTCCAGGTCGTCATACTCGACATCTTTATAGCCCTATACTGTATTGTATGACGATTATAATTCTAGTGCTGGCCGTTTAGTGTGTTTGACATTTTTTATGTTTAGTTCGTTAGGTATTATTCACCCTAACAAACCTGCGCCCCATATCCTTGCTATCATAAATCGTCCATCGTCCGTGTTTATATATGTGGGCTGGGCCCCGAGTGACCTAGTGGTCTAAAGCGCTTTGGATCACTGCCATCTTACCTCTGTTTGCGTGGGTTCGAGTCTCGGGATCGGTCACTGTAGGTATATAAGAAAGATTGCTGGTAGCCTCTCGTGGGTCGGTGGTTCTTTCAAGGGTTTTGTATGGCCTATCTTGTGCTGAACAAATGGCGTTAAACCCTATAATAACAACAACAATATATGTGGGCTATAATATCGTTGTCAATATAGGGTTGAATAAGTAAACTCAAGTCAGATCACAGTCTAGAAACAATGTTATTAAAATGTCAGAATTAAACAGTAAACGGTAATGTCACACTGATCGTACTTTGAATTAAACATGAATAAGGAATTGTTTAAATATCATTTTAAAAAATTTATTTAAATTTTCATGCACTGTTTGCCATTTACATTTTCAAGAGTTTGGACTTTTACCGGTTTTTGCAGCAACGACAGAGGAAATGCTTAAATGTTTGTTAGAATGGTAAAGCTTTTCTGTTTTCAGGAACAAAATTTTTGTGATTGCACAATGTATTAAGATTTAAGAGCTCACAACACACAACGTACGTGCAAAGTTGCGAGTTCATGAAGAATTATAACCCGTAATGAATAGATCCACGGTTAGTTTTCAGATTTTTGCTGTTGTCGGTCAGATGAAACCAGTCGAAAAATACAGTTAGGAAATTTGCATAAAGGAACTAATTCTGTGTATAGGTGTCATGTTGCAAATGTCAGTTTTGCCGTGAGGTCCAAAAAGCCAAAGGACTATACAATTCAAGTTAAATACAACTTAGTAAGATTAATGCAAATGTACCATTCATACAGTTTAAATATTTAGGTATTTATCCGATTTGTCGCAAAGTATCAATAAAACAATTTTGCCTAATTGTTCAATTTAAAGCTTGTTTTACAGAACTGTTTATAAGACACAATTTCATATGCACACTCTGTATCCCATACTGTTTTGATAAAACAGGTGGGCATATCTCCGTTGTCATGCACGTGTTTCGTGTGCAAGATTGTTGAAACGCTATATTTCATTATCATTTAGTGTCTGCATGTGTCAACTAGCATTGTTAATTTGTCACACATTTTCGCATGTTATCATTTGGATTAAAACTTGAAATATTACCTAACTGTGTCTGCTTATTCTGTATACAACTCTAAAAATTACACCATCGTATCCTGTCCTATACAACATTAATTTTATTACCTGTTCCTCACGAGACATTTTGAAGGTTTCTTTAGATATGGAACAAATTGGCTTATTGTTTAAAAATAAGGTGACATCTCATATATTTAATTTTACTTAAAATAAAGGACGCACAATTATACAAGCCTTTTTTAATTAAAGCAAAACTACCCCAAATTGCTTTATAACTATAGTTTTCGATGAAATGATTATTTCAAAAGCTAGAATCGGTTATCTAATTCTGATCGTACTGAAAATGATTCTTGTACTTAGAATAGAAATTTTATTAACCAAAGCTGAATCTCGAATTTCTCGCTAATGAAGAGTTATCAGAAAGGAAAGAATCGGTATGGATGAAACGTTGGTAAAAGTAGTGCCTAGGTTATAATGGTCTGCAAGTTTTGATTTATAAGTCAATTAAATGAAACTCAACATTTAGATTGATAATTTTAATAGTCGTACTTGCCATGGATGTTCTCTAGACTTGAATTTGCTTAGGTCAGTGTGAGTGAGTGTGTGTGTGTAATTTGGATTTTTAACGTAGCTTTAACAATGTTTCAGTCATATCGCTACGATGTCTGCAGTATGACAGTATATAGTGATGTCTAGCATTTGGGCATCATGACGCAGACATGTAGCATGATGCCCCACCCAGTCGCATTATCCTGACACCAGGCCGACCAGTCCTAACACTAACCTCTTAATGCTGAGCGGCAAGCGAGGCAGCTGTTAGTATCATTTTTTGTAAGTCTTTCGTATGACTCTGCCGGGGATCGAACCCACGACCTCGTGCATCCGACGCTCTAACCACTAGGCCACTGGAGCGGTACCGGGGGTCCTTGTGAGGTGATTGGCATCCGCCATTGCCATATAAGTGCGACTACTTTGTACACGTGGACTAAAGGTAAGACTAAGAAAGGAATCTGAAAATGGTAGTTTTCTTAAACAAGACGATATATCTTTTTTAAAAATGTGATTTTGGATATTCTGTATCTACGTCGCACCAGCCATTGCCTTTTGATCTTTACGGAAAATATTGATACGAAAGGCTCCCGGCTCGGAATTTTTCTTTAATGATCTACTGCAGTCATTTTTTCTGCAGCGGCGGCGGGGCCGTCACCAACATATTACCGTTTGGATGTTTTTATTTGCATATTTTCCTAACCCCTTCACAGATTCTCATCACAAATGTCAGAATCACTATGAAGATTCAGTTCATTGTGACATGCTCGCTTGTCCCTCCTATCTTTGGATCAGCTAGGCCAGGCGCTAGGGCAATGCGAACGAGACAACTCCCTTAGGCCCTGCGCGTTCAGGGGCCCCGAGTTGCTAACCGAAATCAACTGAGTGCAATTTTTGTGCTTTGCTGCCTTGGGCCCCGCACATCATAACGCCGTTTCTGGGATCAGGTCACATTAAAAAATAAATGTTCCTTAAGGTTATAATTCCATTTTCTTTCTTCGTTTGCTTATATTTCCCAAATCACTTAATGGATATTTTTCATTCGTGGGATCATTCATTATTAAGTAAACAATTCATTCTGCAACACTCTCGCTCGTTCCATGGGACCTTTGGGTCAAGATATCAATCATATGAAATATGCCTTAAGCTTTTAGTTAAAGTCTGCTGTTTGCTTAGCTTTCCTAAACCCCATCATGGCCTTTGTTCATTCGTTGGACGACTCGTTATGAAGCTAATTCAGTTCATTTTGTGGCCTGTGCGCATGCCCGTTTGGTCTTGGGATTAAGGTCATAGTCGACGGAAAATTTCCATTTCGAGTTTCCCGTTAAATGATTTTACATTTGCTAACATTTCCTGAACCCCTTGTTATGATATGATTGCTTGCCCCATTTCACGGATGAGGTCAAGTTCACATTATACAATAATGCTTTGATCCTAGGCTCGACGAGCGGACTGTTGACTTTTTTCGAAAACTCGAAAGAATCTGCCGGAGACGCCATTTTAGTATTCATTGCAATTGGCTTAAAATTCAGTCTTTCGGGAACTCTCTAAAGTCCTTAAACCTAAAGGTTATGAACACGTGATTCTTAAAAGTCCATGAATTTGAAACTTTTGCGTACTAGCTATATCTGATGATATTTGTTATGTTACCATAATACCTCAAATGTCATGATTTATGATATATATACATCAGACACAACCGTGATAAAATGTAACTCAAATACAAATTATACTCGAACATTGTCTAATCAAACAGGTCCATTTGTCGATTTCATATTCTAACCAATCAAACAGATCCTTTTCGATTTCACATTCTAACCAATCAAACAGATTCATTTGTAGATTTCATATTCTAACCAACCAAACTGATCCATTTGTTCATTTCATATTCTAACCAATCAAACAGATTCATTTGTCGATTTCATATTATAACCAATCAAACAGATCCATTTGTCGATTTCATATTCTAACCAACCAAACTGATCCATTTGTTCATTTCATATTCTAACCAATCAAACAGATTCATTTGTCGATTTCATATTATAACCAATCAAACAGATCCATTTGTCGATTTCATATTCTAACCAACCAAACTGATCCATTTGTTCATTTCATATTCTAACCAATCAAACAGATCCATTTGTCGGTTTCAAGTGAAACTTTAATGCACCTATAATGTATTTAATATTTGAAGGCGGTAGTAAGTGCATGATCATTTCTGAGGAAGGCGATATGATGACAGTTGGGTACAATGGGATTGGTGAATACATGTTGTAAAACAGCTCTACGAGAAAAATCATTTGTGAGATCATCGCGACACTGAAGCTGCTACATCGCTTGCTCTTGCAGCTTGAAAATGCTGAGATGACCCACTATAACCTACTGCCCAACACTGGACATGCGCAAATGACGTCAATAATCAAAGGTATGACGTAGAATACCTAAGATTTGTAGTGACCTTGAATGACCAAGTTGTATGCGAAGCATTCTCGCGACTTCGTGTGTCGGCTTGATGTTCCTACTAGTAGTTATGGTAGTCGGTGTGTGAGAATTTGACATGACGTTTGAGATATTATGGGTCTATTGGAATTAAACATTGCGTTCGGGAATGAATGGGTTATACGGAAATTGGACCTTATGTTTATGTAGGTATGGGTTGTATGGGAATGTAACATTACGTTTGACACCGTATGGGTCAATCTGAATGAAATGCTACGTTTGAGGCAATATGGGGTCCATGGAATGTAGCATTACATTTAAGATAGTATGGGGTCTATGGGACTTTAACGTTACGTTTGTAGCATGAGGTTTAGGGAATTTAATATTATAGTTGTAAAGGCATGTGATATGTGAACAATTTAACAATACTTTGGGAGTAGGTATGGAAAATACAGGGTTTAACATTACGTTTGGGACGGAATGGGGTATATGAGGGTTTTACATTATGTTTGGGACGAAGTGTGGTCGAGGGGTATTTAACCATACGGTTCAGTCGGTATGGTGCCGATCGGAATGCACTATTACGTTTGGGACTTTATCGCGCCTGTCGAGATGTTACATTACATTTCAGAAGGTATGCGTTGTATAAATTTTTTCCATTACATCGAGGATAGAATGTGGCCTAAGGAGGGTTATTTAGCTTTACGTTTAGCTCATATGGTCTTTATTGGAATTTAACATTACATCGAGGATGTATGGGGTCTTTGGTAATAGAACATTTCCTTAAGTCGGTATGGGAATTGAACAATATTTTAAGGAGGGTAAAACACTCTCTGGGAATTTAACATTACGTTTGGGTCGGTATAGCACCCTATGGGACTATGTGGTCAGTA
>CM068828.1:109720779-109755779 GCA_028554795.2 Sinohyriopsis cumingii
TTGCCTAAGTAGATCATCTTGCCTCTCTGCGCTTATATTTACTTATCACATGATGTAAATTGGCACAACGTGTATAACTTAGTTTATTTCACGCCCCTAGTCATGTTAGTTTCTAAGTGTCGGGTGTTAGATTGCATAGATGTATGTTTGTCTGTAATTATGTGTGTGTTTGTCTCATTATCCATATGTTACATTCCCACGTTAAATTAATGTTTTGGCCATGTGTTATATTCCCATGCTAAATCCCCATGAAACCCAAAATAAACTCTTCTACAATATAAAAGGACAAGAAAGATGACGCCGAAAATCTACAGATTGTTACATTGCTTTGATCAAAGTAGATACAATACTTTTATGGTGTTACATAACGTTCAGGTTTCAAGCAAACGACACAATTATTAAAGGAATCTTAAACTGCTTTTTCAGACATAGCGCAGGAACCTTTATGTTCGTTTTCTTATAAAGAAGTAAATAATACAAAAAGAGCTGTTGCGAAATTCTCAATTAAATATACAAATACATAGTACATTGCTTCTCTCTCTCTCTCTCTCTCTCTCTCTCTCTCTCTCTCTCTCTCTCTGAGGCGGAGCCTTAACTTGCTATTTTAAACACTGCACCAATATTTCTGATAAAATAATACAACATGAACGTCACAATATCGAGATTTAAGCAAACGTTCGTATAAATTTTGTTTCAAGTGACCAAACGTTACCATCCAATTTACAATCTTACATAAAATTATTTTCATCCAACAATACAGCAAGATACGTTTACTTTTCATTTCATATAGACATTCAAATTTTAAGTTTAGATACTATATACAAATAAATTGTGAATCAACTGTTTAAAAAGGAAAGAAAAAATATTGCAACCAAACAATCGATCGTTTTGTACTATAGACAAGCCAACAACTAACTGTAAAGTAGGTCACAGTGTCATGGCTATACAGATATTAGCTTTTATGCGTGGGTGTTGGTCAGCATTTAAATGTATATTTCTCTGTCTATCCACGTGTTCCATTTCAAAATATAATTTTCGAAGTAGCCCCATATTGACCCAGTTTATTCATTTCTATATGGGTACTATTTTTCCATCAATGTTAAATACCGACCCAAGCATAATGTTAAATTCACATATATCGACCCAAACAGACTGTTAAATTCGCATAGATTCCATACTTACACAAACTTAATGGTAAATGCTGTACGAGTGCTACGGTGGCCTACACTGTTATTCTTCCACAGACTCCACACTGGTCCATCTATGTTAAATTTTTATACATCCCCATACTATTTCATACGTGTGAAATCCCAATAATGATCCAAAGAAGGCCCCAATAAATTTCCTTAATTCCCGTAATGTCTCCTCCATTTTGAATTTCTTTACATGCCATCAATCTATGTAAAATTTGCATAAATCCCATCACCCTCTACCCACAAGTATACTCACAGTAATGTCTCCGTACTACATAGCCAACCCTTCATTTTAAAAAAAGAACTCAACAGAGCTTCAAAAAAAAACAAACAGCATGACTCCGTACTGTACTTCATAGCTACTATAACTAACGAACCTTACGGTTGCTTATCTCCTCATATTTCGCCATGGCTTACTTATAAAATCGCATGGCCGTTCGTATTATAGTTTGTATGCCCAATGCTTCGTTGTCAGGAGACAGGAATTGTATGATTCTGCACTGCTTAGCCAAGTGCGCTCCTACACTTCCAGACTCAAGCGTTGAGTACATATTACATCTTGGAAGCGGATGCCACGTAGAAACAGCAGAAGATGAAGACAGAATACTCATCGGGAAAATGTGTGGCCCATAACATCCACCCCACCTTCCCAGCTCGTGTAGCTTATGAACCACATCATTTGACCCTGATTCAAACCATGTAATTTACTATTCGTGCGCTACACGTCACAGTCGCGTCAGCCAGGTTCTCTTCACCAACTGTAATAATAGAAACTGTTTATATATATATATATATATATATATATATATATATATATATATATATATATATATATATATATATATATATATATATATATATATAGTTGGAGTGACTAAAACACAGCATCACATGAAGAGATTTTTTTTAAAATGACAAAAATAAACAATTACGTTTTCCAGACGTTATACGTATTTACAGTGATGACTACATATAGACTCGTTATATACTCTAAATATGTATATTTACGACCTACTTATACAGCATGTATGCCAAGACGTCTTACGTGTATTGGATGTCTGTCATAACATCTTACGTGTATTGCATGTATATCAGTATCTCCTACATGTATTACATTATGTCCTACGTGTATTGCAGTCTGTCAGTACGTCCTATGTGTATTGGATGTCTGATAGTACATAAAACGTGTATTGTATGTCTGTTAATATGTCCTACGTGTACTGGATGTCTGTCAGTATATCCTACGTGTATTGCGTGTCTGTCAGTACGTTATACTTGTATTGCATTTATGTCAGTACGTCCTGGGTGTATTGTGTGTCTGCCAACATGTCATACTTGCATTTTCTGTCTGTCATTACGTCTTACGTGTATGGCGTGACTGTCAGTATGTCCTACTTGCGTTGCCTGTCTGTCAGTGTGTCCTACTTGCCATGCGTGTTAGTCAGTATGTCCTACTTGTACTGCATGTATGACAATACGTCCTACGTATATTGCGTGTCTGTCAGTATGTCATACGTGTATTGCTTGTCTGTCAGTATATCCTACTTGCATTGCCTCTCTGCCAGAACGTCATACGTGTATTGCGTGTCTGTCAGCATGTCCCACTGGCATTGCCTGTCTGTCAGTATGTCCTCCTGGCATTGCCAGTCGACCAGTGTGTTGAGCTAATGTATTACTTCACATGTAGATTGCACCTAAATGTAGTTGATAAAACTTCGAAGTAAACACAGAATACAGAATGTTGTTCCCATGGAGACAGGACAAACATTTATTCACTTTCAACCGTAGAATGCATGGAGTAAACTTAATTTTCTCTCTCGAAATTAAATTTGTATCCTGCAGCAGGCATTTTTTTCTCTTCATTTTAGGCTTTAATTTCCATTGAATAATTCCAGATGGATGAAGTAATGTCACCAAACATTAATGTTTCATTTTCAGCCATTTCCATAACATAACAGCAAATAAGTTGACATTAGGTTTTCTTTAACTTTCAGCCCCAATCGATAGGAAATCCTCGATGTAGAAAAGTAATGCCAGAGTTATATTGTATTGGTGATTTTATACCTATGGGGACAGTCCAGATATTCAGACGTCTCAAAAGCCGAAATTGATATTCTCGGTGGGCTGTATATTATGTAAAGACTCCAGTTATCCCTGCTTAGGAGTGATGAACTTTGCAAACCATCCAGCACTAGAACTGTTTCGATATAAGTATGAGGCGCCGTAGGGAACAAAAGCTGGTCCAATGGGAAAGTTGCAGTTGAAAGAACTATATTGAATAAGGGCCATTTTCTTCCCCCGTTTTTATGGGGGAAAAAATTCTTGTAAATATCACAACTCTGTGCCTCATTGTATTATTCTATGTATAAATCACCCTATTCTGCATTAAATATGCACATACATTTCTTTTTCATACCTAAACACGACCTTTGAACATGGTCTGGTATGGGAAATTTAAGAGAAAATGCTACATTTGAGCAACTTGAAACTAGAAATAAGATATAAGCGCAGGCTTGATCAGACAATGTATTTACACTGATTGATAAATTTTTATTAAAAATTTTAGGTTCTCATATTAACTTATGTGTTCACGTTTGCGCTAATCACTAAAAACTAAAAAATTGTTGAATTTTGCTATGTATCATTGTCGTTGTTTTCCCTGTTGCACGGTACCTGCCGACATTTCGCTATACGTGAGCAATTAGACCCGCATTTCTAGAGGGCGCTATATTATCTCCTTCATTATTATATTATATAAATTACGGGAATAATAACGATTCAGATATTTTAAAACAATGTTATCCATTCATTTCTCTCTTTCTTCATTCTATCTAAATTGCCTTGGGAACAAGATTTTTCGAAGAGATGCTGAAGGTGCATTTTGAACTATATATAAACAACGACTAATTGCAGTAAACATTAAATGAAATTTTATTTTTACGTTGCCAAAAGGATGCTTTAAATAATAGGGTAAGTACATATATATTATTTATTTTATACATTAATAACAGGGGTTTTCTTCAGTTCCATCACGATACCGTTTGCTATGTTTTATTCATGTAGTTCCGTACCTGTGATCTAAATGAATCTGTCAATTTTCTCCTGGAAATAACGTTTACAACCTGCGTACTTTTTCATGAAATTTTGTTAACTGTGTCTTTCTTCATATAGCAACAATATTATTTCTTTAAAATTCAATTATTAACTGCAACATCAATTAATAGTCTGCAGTTATATAAATCAGCTTGGAAAAAATGTCATCTGCATGATATACATAAACAACTCCGCCAGATTCAATAACTCAAAGGGTAGAGCATTTCTTCTGCAAACTTGTCGCATCAAGTTGGAATCCTCCGTAGCTCTTATTTTTTCTCTTTTTTTCCTTTCTTTTTAAGAATTAATTTCCACAATATAAACAGCTGTGAATTTACATTTTGAAATAAAATTAGTAACTGCTCAGTTTTCAAAAACAAAAAAAAATATTGCAAAATTTGAAAATCATTTTATTTTTATTTCAAACTAGGTAACATTTTTATCAATATGTTATTCATCTAAATTCGAACATTACAAGGATGGCCAATCATGTCTGCATCAGAAAATAAAAGTAGTGGAACCCGTGTTATGAAGCGGTTATTCTTCCATAATTAGATAGTATAACTTTCATACAAGTATATTTATATTTATTTTTTCATACTGAATTTTTATCACATTTTTCGATGCACTCGTTGATATCAAGACTAATCATTTAAAGAATGACATAACATTTTTTTTAGCTTGCTTACTACACTAATGATGTTTTTAACAATTGCTAAACTTTGAAACGGTTTCCAAACAGTGGGAACAATGTCCAAAGTCGCGATGATTAAGTGCCGTTTTGTCAACGTATTTTAGAAACAGTTTTTAGTTGACGTAAAAGTTCGATATTCTATTTTTGTTCTATGATATACCATTTTGGAATAGTTTTAGAAACTAAGCTTTTTATAGAGAGAGCTTTATAACCACTAAAATAATAAAAATGCTTATTGCAAATTTGAAACTGAGTGAATAGCTCATGGAAAAGCAGTATCTATGAGAAGTAAATGGAAAAGATGACTGATTTTAATGTCTTTTCTGATAGTGTTTTGACAACTTGTAACCATGGCAACGGACACGTGAACACAAAACTGATGTCAGAAATAAATGTTAACCACCTCATATGTACATTATACTTAATAAAAGGACATTTGGAAGGGGGCAGGGGCAGAAAATGACCCTTATTCAATATAGTCCTTTCGATGTCGTATGTCGAGAAATTCAATATCACGTGTTGGTTCAAACTGCATTTCCTTAAAGTTCCATTTTCTAGATCCAGAGTTCAGATTTTATATGTTGAATCATACAGTGGTGGTGAAAAGTTATATTTCCTATGTAGACGTTTTACAGTTTATATTTTGAATTACACAGCGGTGGTTGAAATTTCAATATCATATGTCGAGAATAGCTAATTCACACGTTGAGTTAAACTCTTTGTAATGAAAGTTCCATTTAATATGGCGAGTATTTAGATTTCATCTGTTGAATTTCACAGCAACGACAGTCATCATACTTGTTTGAAAAGAACGCGGTCCGTTCATGAGAGCACAGGAGTCTGACGTTTTATCAATAAATTACGGCGAAATCTCTGACAACATGAAATCACCTTATCAGTAATTTTACCGATAAGGTGATTTCATGTTGTCCGAGATTTCGTCGTAATTTATTGATAAAACGTCAGACTCCTGTGATGAGAGCGACATCTAGCGAAGAAATTCATAGTAATTCTCGACCTGTGATTGATAACTTTCAAATTGTAAAGGCATGAAATGTAATGGTGCATCATAATTGAATACACGAATGATGTATCTTAATACTTGATATTATTTTGAATTGTTAAAGTGGACATTATGTAATGTCACTTTTTACACCAAAACATCATTTCCCCATATAAAAATAACAATTCTGACAAGCGCAATGAAATGTCCAACCACCGCTGTGTAATTCAACAGAAACAATCTAAAAATTGAAGATACGAAATAGAACTTTCAGCACAATCAATGTGATTCAACATGTTAAATTGAAATTCTCGACATATGACATTAAAATTTCAACAACCGCCGTGTAATTCAGGACATACAGTCTAAAAACACGACATTGGACATCGAATTTTCAGCCAGCGCTGTGCAATTCAACAGATGAAACCTAAATACTCAACATGAAATGGAACTTTTAACATAAACTCTTTGAATCAATGTGTAAATGAGGAATTCTCGATGTATCACATTGAAATTTCAACCACCGCCGTGTGATTCAAACGACACAATCCAAAACCTCGACATAGAAAATATAACTTTCAATCACTACTGTTTAATTCAACAGATACAATGTAAAATCTCGACATAGAAAATGGAATTTTAAGGACAAGCATTTTTGAAACAACGCGTGAAATTTTAATTCTGGGCATATGACATTAAAATTTCAACGGCAACATTTAGATTGGATTAGCTTTTGTCCGCTACGGCGTCTCATATATAAGGGTTAATCTATTCTCCTTCGATCTTGAGATAAGTAGTAATTAAATACTTGTGTTTAAAATAAACAGCGTTACGAGACTCATTTAAACAACAAATTTAATGAAATTATCAAATTAAACATACTAAATGATGTCAAGTTATGCAAGCAATCGTTCATAGCGTTTGCCTTTTATTTTATTTTTCCGCAGAGTGTGATTTGGATTTTTTTAAAGTAGCTTTTACAATTTTTCAATCATATCGCTACGATGTCTGTAGTGTGGCAGTTTATAGTGATGTTTAGCACTGAGGCACCATGCCGCAGTCATGTAGTCTTATGTCCAGCGCAGTCACATTATCCTGACAACAGTCCGACCAGTTCTAACACTAACCTCGTAATACCGAGCGAGGCAGCTGTTAGTATAATTTGTATAAGTCTTTGGTATGACTCTGCCGGGGTTCGAACCCGGGACCTCTAGCATCCATTCCGCAGAGTAGAAGTTATCTGTTGCAGAGTGTCGATCTGCTGTTTTTCAGTGATTTCACTATATATAATACATATAATAAAATGCAATGTGAAAATGTTACATTATGAATAGCTTAGTAATCTATGAATGACGGTTTATATTACTGAATTATATGGAATATCCAGGTTAGAGATAGATGTATAGATAGATAGATATATAGATAGATAGACAGACGGACAGATAGATAGATGGACAGATAGACAGACAGACGGACAGATAGATAGATAGCTAGATAGATAGACGGACATATATATATATATATATATATATATATATATATATATATATATATATATATATATATATATATATATATATATATATATATATATACATAGATAGATAGATAGATAGACAGACGGACAAATATATAGATATATAGACGGACAGACATACTGATAGATATGTAGATATATAAATAGATATATATATATATATATATATATATATATATATATATATATATATATATATATATATATATATATAGAGAGAGAGAGAGAGAGAGAGAGAGAGAGAGAGAGAGAGAGAGAGAGACGGACGGACAGATAAATAGGTAGATAGATAGAGGTAGATAGACATATAGATATATAGAGATAGATAGATAGACAGACATATAGGTAGATAGATAGATATAGATAGACAGATAGATAGAGATAGACAGACAGACAGATAGATTGATAGATAGATAGATAGGTAGACGGACGGACGGAGGTCGATATCCATTAGAGGATGTATGAAGCTTGCAATACTAATAAATAAATGTTTCTGATTTTCAGTGGTTCTTTTCTTCTGTAATACTTGTTGACAACATTTTTAATCTTTTTCTTTCAAAGTAGCGTATACTTTTGTACAAGTATTTAACATGTTGATGTTTTCTATGCTAAGATCACCTTTTTAAGTCGACATTTTGCAACTTTTACACAAAGATCCCTATTAATGCGTAGGGTCAGACGCAAATGCTTTTCTCAGAAAATGGTATGGATACGCATGATAATGTCGCAATAATGTGCCAGCTTCTATCTCGACAACTCATTGCTGCCGTAAAACGTTGTAATTCCTCTGACGAGATCGGAATCATATGGTGGCGCTATACAGTTTCGCATTTTGCATAGGTTAGGAATTTAAAGAAAAAGAATGTCCCCGGCTTTCCTCACTGGTTATACTGGCTATTTAAAAAAGACCTTGTATATCTTAGGTATAATGCAAAGAACCTTTAATTCCCTTTATTTTGGTGTATGATTGATGGGTGTACTATGGGTTATAGAGTATACAGCTTGGCCTTACTTCAAATGTGCACCTTTCAAAAAAGTGCTAGCTCTACTTGGTCATTTTCACTTCCTGAACTTCAGAGGTCAATTGTATAAAAAAGAGCCGATAACTTTTTTTACATTTTATATATTTGGTAATTCATTCATTGCACTTTCAGAAGCTGGTATTGTCTAGTCTGGCAAAATTCATTTTCCCTATTTTAATAGCTGCTATGTATAGTGTACTTTAGACTAATTCAGACTGATTTTTTAACACAAGGGAGCAGTCATTTTAGTTAGCAGTGTGCTTAAATCATGTAAAATTTCCAAAAGTACAATATCCAAAAGAAATATCATCCACATTACATTAATGTAGCATAGAGGTATGCAAACATTCTCTCCACTGTGCATGTTTTAAATGCGAACTACTTCACCTTACTTACGTCACTCTCTCAAAAGTACATATTATCTGGTGAGCGCCACCTATACTAATTCCAAGCTCCTCAACTGGTAGCGGTTAGAGAAGGTGTGCTTTAATTATAACCACGTGATGTAGTGATCCGATTTATGTCATATATTCATATCCTGCTTTTGTTGCGGTGTTTTGAAACGTTGTATTTCTAACAAAGGATCAAGGTAACTACACTTCAATGTTGGCCAGATTGTAGGGCGAATACAGTTCTATTTTTAACCTTGAAACTGTCGTCATCGGAAGTGATGGAATTGTGCTAACATTAATAGACGCGTGTAAGAAATCTTGTTTGTTTAGTATGGTCTGCTGTCGAAAAAATACTTCGCCGTTTAGGTTCTGTACACAAAGGGGTGCATATTCATTACCAAGCTTGCAGAGAAGTGTTTTTTCTGTTGGTGTCTTTATATGTCTTTCTTCTTCTTGACAATTACATACAAAGGGGGGGGGGGGTAAGAGTGGAGGTTGGCGAGGAGGGGGACAGGGAAAATACTAAAGAAATGACGCTGGAGATACACAGAAATAAGGAAATATAATGATATGAATAGATATATGAACATCATGCACATCTGTTACGGTATTTACACATGCTAAACAACCCCTGCCCAAAATGTCGGTACTGTATAAACTAAATTCCTCATTGCCCGCACTCCATCGACCGTCGCACCTGCCCTAAAGTTGTTTCTGTTACGATTCTCTTCTGTAGCAAAGTATACGAGTTTAAAGCCTAAAGACAGGATATCAAACGAAAATAATATTTAGTTTTATTTGCTGTATGTTATAGATCGTAATTTCGACTAGAGAGGGCTGTCCGAAATCAAACACCTTACAATATATTCTGATTCAGATATTCTTCCTGATTTATAACCGTTTGTATTTGATCAGGTGCATTACAGTTTGCAAAAATAATCCCGATAAAGCGCCATGTGTTTTGGTTGTATTCTCAGCAGTTGTTAGCCTTTCACGTTTTCTTACAGTGCACAACATTGTAATCGGGTTTGTGAAATCGTTTTTTGTTTGAAGTTTCATTCTTAGTAGATGTACCGCCAAGAAAATCTCTCCAGATTAATGAAAGTTGGCGTTTATTTAGTCAGTAGAGCCTTCGATTTTGATAACCGTCGCGTTGTCTTGTGGCTGACGTCAATTTCGTATTGAATTGAATCTCATCGTAATCTACCGCTTCTCCCCCCCCCTTAAAAGTCCAACTGCAGACAACATACACCCTGATCTGAGATTGCATAAAGCGCTAGCAGATCGATGCCGACTGATAACTCCTACCAAACCGCATAAACCCAGATCTGCCTGTTCATTGTGCGACTACAGAGCTGGACCTGTTCAGTTTGCAGTTGATTATAACTTTGAAATTACAAAAAAATCAATTGTACCTACTCATGTCAAATGTGCTTACTTGTTTTCTTCGATTATTTATACATTAATTCACTCAGGTACATGATACTTGGACAACACTGGACAACAAATTTTTACAAAAGTCATGTTACTGAAATAAAATTAGTCAATTCTTATCAATTTTTATGTGCTGAACACGAATATGACAGTCAAATTGCAAAATTGGCTCTAGTTTTTTTGTAATCTGCAAGAAATTAATGTTTACATAACGAAATGCATTCCAATAGTAAAAGGTCAACTGTAATAGCCTACCTATAAAAAATCAAGTCATTGACTACATCTTAGATTTCTTCGCCTGTCTCTTGTTCGGGAGCATCTCTGAGGAGTGTCCAGCAGTAGTCAGCCAGCATTGTAGTGGACCATTTTCCCTGGTATCTTTGTTCCATTGTTGCGATATCTTGATGAAAACGTTCGCCGTGTTCATCACTAACAATACCACAGTTGCTAGGAAAGAAATCCAAATGGGAATGAAGGAAGTGAATTTTTAGAGACATATTGCAGCCAAGTTTCTTATACTTCATCAACATGTCTTCTACTAGTTCCTTATAGTTTTCTGCCCTAACATTTCCGAGGAAGTTTGTAGAAACTAGGCGAAAAGCATTCCATGCTTGTTTCGCGTCACCTTCCAGCAAGTTGTTGAACCGGTCATCTTTGAAAAGCTCTCGAATCTGAGGACCCACAAAAACTCCCTCTTTAATCTTTGCTTCGCTGAGTCGAGGGAATTTTTCATGCAGGTATCGGAATGCTGGCAAAGTCCGGTCAATGGCTTTCACGAAGTTCTTCATCAAACCTAGTTTGATGTGAAGGGGTGGTAGCAAGATTTTCTGAGCCTCAACCAGAGCTGGGTGTTGGATATTCTTCTCTCCAATGGCTACATTCTGCCTGTGAGTCCATTCCTTCCTCATGTAGTGCATTTCCCTTGCTCGGCTATCCCACTCGCATAAGAAACACATGTATTTTGTATATCCTTGCTGCAGTCCCATTAAAAGGGCAACTACCTTCAAATCACCACAGAGGTGCCAGCTGTACTTGTTATACTCAATGGAATTCAGTAGCTGCCTTAAGTTATCGTATGCCTCTTTCATGTGGACAGCATACGCTACTGGAATAGATGGAAGAATGTTTCCATTGTGCAAAAGCACAGCCTTGAGACTCAGTTTCGAAGAGTCCACAAATAGTCTCCATTCTTGTGGGTCATGAGTGATTTTTAAAGCATTCATGAGGCCCTCAATATCGGAACAGAATATCAGATTACTTTCCTTTCTGAAGAAAGGCTCCAATTGCTGGTGGCGCTTTCGATATGCAGTAATTGTGACATCTTCTTCTAGAAGATTCCATTGTTGGAGTCTTGATCCTAGCAATTCTGCCTTGTTCTTTGATAAGTCCAAATCACGAATCAGGTCATTTAGTTCTTCCTGTGTTATTCTGTGTGGGGTTGATGATGCACCACAGTGAAAATCTGGATCACTGCATGCTGATGGACCAGGAGAAGAACAGGTCGACTCACCTTTGTCTTCGTCAGATGAATCAAGAGAATATTCTGCTGGAGGTTCTGGAATAGGAAGTCCCTCACCATGTGGAACTGGTCTCAATGCAGACGGAATGTTTGGGTAGACTATTCTCGACTTCTTTCGCTTCGTTATTCCGCCGGAAAGAGGAGGAACCAAGCAGAAGTAACAGTCATTTAGGTGGTTGCTTGGCTCTCTCCACACCATTGGGACTGCAAACGGCATTGATGACCTTTTGCAATTCAACCACTGTGAAAGCTGTGTTGTACATGTAGCACAGCATATATGCGGAGCCCAAGGCTTGTCTTGGTCACCAACCTTGCATCCGAAGTAAAGATGATATGCCTTCTTCACTTGAGAATTGATACTTTTCTTCTGGTTGGCAAATGTCACTTCCCCACAAATATAGCAAAAATTGTCCGCGGTATTAACACACTTTCGAGGCATTACTGTTCTTTATTGTACGTAAATGGATAAAATAATAAGTTTTATGTAACAGTAGCTTGAACTGTCTCGCACAACGTCTAAAATATTTCAAATGCTGAACCTATCTGATTGGGCTTTATATAGTACACTGCTTACGTCAGCTTCAGCAGCCGCCTGGCATTAGTATAATAGGCCTACACATGTATAGTACACTGCTGACGTCAACTTACTTCAGCAGCCGCATGGCATTAGTATTGCATTGCATCAGAAAATGATGCAATCAACTGTGGATGATGTGAGCATGATGGTATTATGCAATGTTACATCATTATTCCGGATGTTGCTGCAGTCCTACTGGAGAAATTTACACAGTGAAACATAGAAAATGAGGTATATGAATATCTTCAAAACGAGAGCCAATACAAATTTTTCACGGTTATATTCGTGTTCGGCACACCAAAATACTACAGATTAGGGCCTTTTCAAGTCAGTAATGATTTCACTATTGAACAGTGCAATTGGTCTTTGTCACGATTCTATTTTAGAGCTAGAAGTTCCAAATGCCTACAAGAAATCATTATTGAATCACTTACTGATGGTTGACGTATCGGTTTATGTGGTCATTCTCAATTTGAAATATGCTAGTCAGTTGGTACTCTTCCTCAGAGATAAGGAAACGGGAGCAATCTGTGACAGTGCTTGAGACCAGTCTACAAAGAATTCAAACTGGGGGGCTTATGGATTTGTAACGTTCAATCGGAATGCAGTTTGAAAGAAAAATTCAATACCGTTGCCACTGCATTTTAACCCGGATACGTTAGAACCTTATACATCAAAGTCATGATTGAATCTGTATAAAATGTCTTTGAAATGCAAATACAAATGCACAGATCTTAAGATATGATTTGCTCTATGTTCAGGTTTTTTTGTAAGGGTTTTCGTGCATACCGTATATACTCACTCTTAAGTTGACTCCATCTACAAACAACATAGACCCGTATCTTCCGTCACATTATCAGGGTCTATGTTGCTTGTTCTCCATATTATTCCTAACAAACTACATCGACCCAGGTCTGCTGGCTCATTATGAGACATGTCTTTAAATAAATCATGTTGTTTATGTGATATCCTTATACAGCTATCAATATATTTCAAAGAATGATTAAGGGACACATAATAGGGCAAAACACTAACACGTGTGTGTGTGTGTGTGTGTGTGTGTGTGTGTGTGTGTGTGTTGGATTTATAACGTAGATTTAACAATTGTTCAGTCATATCGCTACGATGTCTGCAGTGTGACAGTTTATAGTGATGCCTTGCACTGGGGCATCATGTCGCAGACATGTAACATGAAGTGCTACCCAGTCACATTATCCTGACACCAGGCCAACCAGTCCTAACACTAACCTCTTAATGCCGAGTGCCAAGCGAGGCAGCTATTAGTAAAAAATTTTTACGTCTTTGGTAATACTCGGGTGGGGATCGAACCCACGACCTCCCGCATCCGAGTCAGACGCTCTTATCACTAGGTCACTGGAGCGGAGCACGTTTGAACGATACAGTTAAATGTAATCGTTTGCATGTATTGTGAAATTCATTTTAGTGCCTCTTAAGGTGGCAAAACAATATCCTATGTTCTGCATATTTCGTTATTATATTGATCCTCATTAATGTACATGCAAATGGCTTGAACAAGTTAGACGCAATCCATAATAACACTTACTGCTTAATATATTGAAAGTGACGTTTATGTGTGTTTCTAGACGCCATTTGAATTGAAAAGTGCAGGATCATTCCATGCATTGTATATCCTGAAATATTCCTTTATATGCAATGAATAAATGTCTTTCTTACAGCGTATTTTCGGACACAATGATTAATTCTCATCACCTTATATATCCAGGCGCCTTTCGAGAAGCTCTCTTGGAGGCAGTAGTAGGATAACAGTGAGAAGTCAGATTTCTAAAAGAGGCAGTTGTGGCATAAGGGCGAGAAGACATATTTATAATCGAGGCAGTTGTGGCATAAGGGCGAGAAGACGGATTTCTAATTGAGGCAGTGGTGGCGTAAGGGCGAGAAGATAGATTTCTAATCGAGGCAGTTGTGGCATAAGGGCGAGAAGACTGATTTCTAATCGAGAAAAGATTGTATTTCTTATAAGAGAGTATTTCTCGTCAAAATTGAGCTCAACAGAACGAGTTCTCAGCTATTATACCAAGATGAATACCACGTGGCTTTTTCCACCAAACTCTAACTCAGGGGTCTCAAACACGTGGCCCTTTCAGCCGTATCCTGAGGCCCACAAAATAATTGTCGTCAAAACGTGTAATGAGAGATAACAAAGGTATGCGTCCCTTGGGCCAACGAAAATGTCATCATGCGTCCCTCGTGTTGGTATGAGTTTGAGACCCCCTGCACTAACTCATACGTACTGCAATATAAAGATAAGCGTATAAATATGAAAGTCGCAGGAAGATGACAGTGAACTCAATTACACGCTAACATACTAAATACTTTTGGCAAAATAGACTCATGTCAAAAGCCATTACGATATCATAATGGAATTATTTGCACAAAGTTCTGTAAAAGAAAGTTCTCTGGTGAGTTCATGCTTGAAAAAATAAAAGACGTTGGGAGAATGTTTTTGTCAACAATTGTCGAGTAAGTTGAGTCGCCGTAATGAGCGGTACGACAGTGTCTCACGACCACATTAAGTCATTTGATAAACAAGATACATGTATATGCAATGGCGGCTACATCAGTACTTACGAAGTGTTTTCAAACACTGGCGGAAAATTCCAAGCGTGTCCGATTGCCGTTGGACAAGCATGCAAACAAGATTAATTCTATTCCTACGTATTCGAATGGCCCTCCAAGCAGAAAATATTTAATCTGTATTCCTTTCTCAGAAATTTAAAACGATACAATGGATCTTTCTAACTCTTCCCAGTTGACAAGAAAAGCAACAATAAATAAATAAAATAAAATAAAATAAAATAAAATAAAATAAAATAAAATTATAATACCAAAAGAACAACTGAATCAAATGAAACTGACAGGAAGCGGAATATGGAATTAATAAAGGCCAGTCAACAAAGAGAAATGAGATGCTATTGGTGAACTTAATTGTGGGTGATATTTTCGCTAACAAATAAACATTACGCTGCGGGAAAAGTAAATGACTGATGCCAAGATCTCGTGTGCGCAAACGATGACAAATGCTTGCACATCGAGGACACAACTGATGTTGGAGACTCTGACTGACGCTGATGAAAAGGGTAGAAAAGATATTAAAACCTAGGGATACAAAAACCTAACAGATTAAACAAACACCCACCACCCACCCACCCCCCTCTCTCTCTCTCTCTATGCAGTCTATGCAGACAGACTGTACTATGCATTTTCTGCAGACATATTGGACTGAAGAGTGTATGCGCATAACTTGGACTGTGCAGTTTATGCAGACAGACTGGACTGTGCAGTTTATGCAGACAGACTGGACTGTGCAGTTTATGCAGACAGACTGGACTGTTCAGTTTGTGCAGACAAGTAGATATGAATTTTTTACAAAATTAGTATAGGTACTTCACAAGATATATTTCCCCATCTGATGGTTTAGTTCGAAAATTTTCTGCAGACAGATTGGACTGAAGAGTGTATGCACATAGCTTGGACTCTGTAGTTTATGCAGACAGAATGGACTGTACATTTCATGCAGACAGACTGGGCTGTTCCGTTTGTGCAGACAAGTAGATATGAAATTTTTACAAACTTAGTTGAGTGGCCGAGTGGTCTAAAGCGCTCTCCGTTACGGATCACTGCCATCTCACCTCTGTCTGCGTAGGTTCGAGTCTCGGATTCAGCCAATGTGGGTATGTGAGAAAGCTTGCCAGTAGCTTCTCGTGGATGGGTGGTTCTTTTTGGGGTTTTCCTGGGTTCTTCCTCCACCATTAATACTGGCCGCCATGTTTAGCCTATCGTGTGCTGAACAATGGCGTTAAACCCTAAAACAACAACAACAACAAATTTAGTTTAGGTACTTCACAAGATATATTTCCCCATCTGATGGTTTAGTTCGAAAATTGATGTAGTATGGGTGATAGGGATGGTACAATTACTGAAGATCTAGTAAATTAAACCTGTCATTTTCATTGGCCGTTCTTGTTTGCTTCATTGTGAAATCTTATGGATGACATTTCTTATATCTTATTATCTCTCTTCGGTGAGACATCCAACTTCACAGACATTTAAGTCAATCCAATATTGAGTAAATCTGACTGTACAGAACACTGTTAATGGAAACCCTTTATCGAACCGAATTCCTCCCCATTTAATTTACAAGTATCTCCTCACAATACCGCGTGGTCATAAAACGCGTCAATTCATTTGCTCACACACACACCACCCCCATGAATATCATCTCTACTCGCTTATAAGTCGAGTCAAACTGCAAACAACAAAGATCCTGATATGCCGTAGCACAGTGCCCCTGCAGATCAGGGTCCATGTTGTTTGTTCTACTAACTACTCCTAACAAACTGCACAGACCCAAACACGACGGCAGATCTGCCTCTGTGCAGTTGGCTGATGGACTCGACTTATAAGTGAGTATAGATGATATTTGCATTTTTTACCATTTAGGCTTGATCGATAGTTAACCCTTCCCATCCTACTATTTCTATTTACTTAAGACACACCAGGTATAGAGAACAAAGACCAAGTAACAGAAAAGATCCTTCACGAAACAGGATCTTATAATTATTTCAAGACTGTCCATATTTCGCCCATTTTCGGTTTCACATCAACATGTTGCAAACGTGTCAAATAGTTTTCTTCTGACTTCCTTATTTGCTCTATAAATATAAGCGTAAAGTTCAAGTAGCCTTGTGAGAAAAATCTTACGTGTGTTTAATTATACACTGTAATTCACGAATCTAAGAATTACCACCATATACAACTGTATGTATTATTAATCTTTAATGCATTTGAAATATTTGAACATGATCATACAAACTATACATACATACATACATACATACATACATACATACATACATACATACATACATACATACATACATACATGGGGGCCCCGAGTGGCCGAGTGATCTAAAGCGCTCACCGTTACGGATCACTGCCATCTCACCTCTGTCTGCGTGAGTTCGAGTCTCGGATTTGGCTAATGTGGTTATGTGAGAAAGCTTGCCAGTAGCTTCTCGTGGGTCGGTGGTTCTTTCCGGGGGTTTCCCGGGTTCTTCCTCCACCATTTATACTGGCCGCTATGTATAGCCTATCTTGTGCTGAAAAATGGCGTTAAACCCTACAACAACAACAACATGCATGCATGCATGCATGCATGCATGCATGCATACATACATACATACATACATAACCGTTACACCAGCCCGTCGCAACAGCTCGTGACTATTGTACCGAAAACCACACTGGAAATTCTTATATGGACTGATATGGCATAGTCAGTGGAAATTCCATAAAATGGCGCAGAACTCAGTCACACACTAAAGTACTCTTGGCAAAGTAGAATCATGTCAGAAACATTATGATCAAAAAAATGGATCATTTGCATACAATCAATAAAAGAAAGTTTATTGTTTAGTTTATCCTTGGAAAAAAAGAAACTTGGAAAATGCTTGGGCCAAAACTAAGTCGTCCCAGTCAGGTCGCTATGACGATGTTATGTGATGTGCTCCTGTAAAAGTTTCACTTGTGCAATGGGGAAGTTATTTTTAACACATCAAACCATAGTTTTAAAACTATTTTTACATGTTATTATGTCCTATTATCTCAACATTGTAAGTTGTTTTTAAACATAAACATTTCAACAATGTATACTTTCTCCTTCTCTCAAACTTATATTAAATTTGTTTTTCTTTTACTAGCAAGTCTAAATTTGCAAGTTGTTCGAAGTCGCCCGTAACGACTGAAACTAAACTATGATGATAAATAGATATACAAAATGTATGGTTTTCTTTAAACCAAGCATCAAGCATGCACACGAACTCAACAAATCTTCCTTTTTTGTTTTTACTTAATGCCATTTTGGAAACTCTCCAGGTCTGTTGATTATGCTACATGTTCAGGAGAGGAATTCGAATAAAATTTAGACCGCTCCAGTGGCCTAGTGGTTAGAACGTCTGCCTCGGATGCGGAAAGTCGCGGGTTTTAACCCCGGCCGAGTCATACACATCAAGTTATACTACCAGCTGCCTCGGTAGACGCTCATTATTAAGAAGTTAATGTTGTGACTGGATGGGACATCGTGATACATGTCTGCGGCAATATGCCCCGGTGCTAGACATCAATATAAGCTGCCGCACTGTGGACATCGCAACTGTATGACTAGAAAATTGTTAAAGCTACGTTAAAAATCAAAATCACACACACAATAAAATTTCGTAATTAGAATGAAGGACTACGCATTAAGTTTAATAGTAATGCATTGTTCAAGGATAAGGAATGGCTGCATATTGAAGTGTTGTTTAAGTGAATGTACATTGTTACTGACACATGGCTAAATGCAATTTTGAAATGTAGAACTAGACGTGCTACTCGAGACGCAAGGTTGTAATTGATATAATATTAAAGAAACCTTTCCAGTTGTTTCTGTTTTAACTAAAATTGGTATGAATGACGCTTTATTGCAGAATCTCGGAATTTATTGGGTACTGCGTTTCAGATTCCCGGAAAAGAATCCTGATTTTATATCGGCAATGCTTTACGACTAATTAAGACTTTGTTCATCGGTTCTGCATGTAATTGGTAAATCGCTAGTATTCCGAACTGTGCAATCCTTGGCTTGAGTTTTAACTGACATGTACGATGTCAGCTTCTGCCATGAATCGGTACATCTCATTTAATTATGTATGTCTACGAAATCGAGATCGAGATAGGATAGCAGACAGTGCAGATAAATACTCGCTTCTCTCTCTCTCTCTCTCTCTCTCTCTCTCTCTCTCTCTCTCTCATATGACGCATAAGATGAGAAATAATAAGTGTAATAATAATAATAATAATAATAATAATAATAATAATTATTATTATTATTATTATTATTATTATTATTATTATTATTATTAACCGTTTCATAGTGTATGGGATGGTTTACTTTTCGGTCAGACCCCTCCGGTGGCCTAATATATAGAACGTCTGCCTCGATGCGGGTGTCGCGGGCTCGAACCCCGGCATAGTCATACCAAAGACGTATGAAAATGGTATTACAGCTGCCTCGTAAGGTGTTCGTCATTAAGAGGTTAGTATTGGGAC
This sequence comes from Sinohyriopsis cumingii, assembly GCA_028554795.2. Taxonomy (NCBI): domain Eukaryota; kingdom Metazoa; phylum Mollusca; class Bivalvia; order Unionida; family Unionidae; genus Sinohyriopsis; species Sinohyriopsis cumingii. The sequence continues at coordinate 109,740,369 of CM068828.1, forward strand.
TGGTCGGTCTGGTTTCAGGATATTGTTTGCGGCATGATGGCCCAGTGGTAGACAATTTTTCAGTAATATCGCTGCGATGTCTGCCGTGTGGCAGTTTATAGCGATGTAGAGCACTGAGCTGTAACCTTGCACTTGATGAGAAAAGAAATGGCAAATATGTTTTATGTGATGATATTAGCTTTACATTCGCATGTGTTGTAAACTTTCTGCACCAATCTCCCACTAGAACCAAACAGAGAGCTAGCACTTTAATATGCCTAAGCTACGCAATCAATTCCACCATCGAATACAATGAACAGACCGTTATCGCACTACCTTTTTTGCACCACTTAACTTGAAAGTCTTAAAGCGATTTAAAAAATATAATTCATAACATATTGGTTGTACATTTCTTCACCGTTTGGGGTACAAGTCCGAATCGTGCCCCGAATTAACGGACATGAATAATATCGATAATTATAAAGAAAATGTAGGTCATCACATGCTTATCAGATCGATTCACCTGATCAATACAAAAATACGTTATCAGATCGATTCACCTGATCGACACAAAATAATTAGACTTGTTTCGGCATAAGGCCATCGCCATTCATATCAGCTTTTAACGTTTCCTCACTCAGATTTCTCGAACTGCATACTTGTTCTGATTGAATTTTGCTTCACTATCATTACTTTGCTAATAAAGCCTTGAAATATGTCTACGTACGTTTTCGAAATACCTGTCTTTGAAGTAGTCGAATGTATTAAATGGCACTTGCTTCGAGAAATATGTTTACATTTGCAGAGAGGGGCCCCGAGTGACCGAGTGGTCTAAAGTGCTATCCGTTACGGATTACTGCCATCTCACCTGTCTGCGTGGGTTCGAGTCTAGGATTCGGCCAATGTGGGCATGTGAGAAAGCTTGCCAGTAGCTTCTCGTGGGTCGGTGGTTCTTTCCGGGGTTTCCCGGGTTCTTCCTCCACCATTAATACTGGCCGCCATGCATAGCCTATCGTGTGCTGAGAAATGGCGTTAAACCCAACAACAACAACAACAACAACATTTGCAGAGAAAGTAATTGAACATCGTTTGGGAGTAACACATATTAAGAAACTAATTGCACATCATGGATTGCAGTTCTAATATATTTGTTTCTCTCGGTATTAATAACAAATAAATGACAAATTGAAAGAGTGTCATTTATTCTTGTGCTATGTAGACGAATTATTTTCCGAAGTAATGTGTTTTCCCTTTCTGTCGATAAATCTCAATGACTGGAATTTACGTACTTGATTAATTTGTCTGTGCGCATGTTGAATGTAGATAACATATATGTTCTCCAGCAATCCAGTATTTACCGTGATGTACTTTCCCCGTCTCTCCTATATACGAGCAGATTGTCTGTATGACCAAATGGAGTCCAACTGTTATGAGATGTGTGTGTCGTAAATAACATTACGATGACATAATATATTTTCCATAAATGCTATATATTTTATATAGCCATATCAGGAAATTATTTTAAACATTCGCCCCTTAATTTACTCCAGTACCACCAATTCTGATATATTCTGGTACTTGTTCGGTCAGATTGTCTCTGATTTTATTTTTGAATCCTAAATACGGTAGAGTTTTAAAGAACATGGACCAAATTCTTACGTTAAAGATAGAAAGAAAAGCGGAAGGACTTTTCTGGAGTCTGATTAGCCTAATGTAATGTATACCGACACAATACAAATGTGACTGGTTCGAGGTGGCTTAAGCCAGGAGAACGTATCGAGCGAAATAATTGCTTGCATTAGTATGTATGCCATTGAATTAGTCACGACACCAATTAAATAAGGAAGGTATATTCTCTTCGTTGAATCACATCGAAAAACCACCTAATATGCAAATACGTGTTAAGTATATGAGATGTGACGTTTACCAGTGCATTAGTGTTGAAATCCCACGAATGCATCGCCTTTCAATATATAGCATATGCAGATGATTATGCAAAGTACTGCTGAGAAGATGCGTACGAAATCACGTAGCAGACTTAGTAGGTCGAAATGGATGTTTTCGAAGGTCTTCTTGCAATGAACGTAATTCAAGATTTTATTTACGAGAAAAAGCTAATGATATGTATTTTGCCACTTAAAATGAGTTTATTTAATAAAAAGGCAATAATTAAATTGCATGAGATATATTGACAAAAAAGCAAACGGCTGTAATGGAAAGAACATGATAACTGAGTGCTTGACTAGTAAGTTCATTTAAATATTTAATACTAAATATTTAAAGATTAAAATCTGTCTTTAATTGCGGAAAATTACATTGAAAGATTTAATGGGGAAATAAATAAATGTCAGGTATGAAGAATTTTAAGTTGAATGTTTTTATGCTAAATAAATGAATGTCTGTAAGTGATAACGTTCATTAATTATGTGTTGCTTAATAAATCCGTGTCCTCTACATTTATACAAATGAATAAATGTGAAGAAAATGAGTTAAACATCAAAGCCAACGACAGGAGAAATTACAAAGACGAAGAGGGAATGAAGCACAGGAGAGAAGAAGAAAAAATATAATTTTGACGGCTACTTAACTAATTGGCAAATAATTTTCCAGCTATAGATTACAGATACTGAAAAGGAACAAATGCAGTTATCATAATATATCAAAGCCGATATAATAAATCTTAGCAGCAAAGCAAGATCAGTCGTATTAAACACTTGCAGCAAAGACAACGAAGGCCAGAGGACTTTCAGCTTCAAATGGAAAAGCAGGATAAACAAGAATGTAAAATAGTCTAAAAGACAAATTCGTTTACAAAGACTTGGACAAACTAGTATCGATATAAATTGCATTATTTTATGCCCGCTACTCGAATAGTGTGATGCTATTATTCCATAATCGCATGCCTGTTGTATAAACAGCACAACTGCATTATCTCATATCCGTTGTATAAACAGCACAACTGCATTATCTCATATCCGTTGTATAAACAGCACAACTGCATTATCTCATATCCGTTGTATAAAAAGCACAACTGCATTATCTCATATCCGTTGTATGAAAAGTACAATTGCATTATCTCATAGCCGTTGTATAAACAGTACAGAATCATAATTTGACACATTTAGGTGTATTGTGCGTATAGCTCAGTTTCATGATTTCATGAGATCAACAATGTATAACAAATTCATATGTGTGTCAGATAAACAGAACAATGTCATATCTAATATGTTTACATTATAATGCAATAATTCCTATGCACGAGGATAAGTTGTATTGTTAAATAGGCAACATGTAGCCATTCCGTTGTAAGAGTGGATGAGTCCAGTAATCGCACGTAAATGAATTCTGTTATTTCTCCACTGACCCTGACCCTATTGGTCAACTTTTGTTGCAATGGTGTCAGACGTGGAATTGAATATGTTTAAGAGATTGTATAGTGATGTGTTGGTTTATAATACGGCACTGACTGCTGTATAAAATTATTTCACATCATGAAAGGAGACCGCCCTGATAAGATGCATGAAAAAGTTACGATAGTGTGCTTAATGCTTCACTAGTCACACATTAAGATGAATTTCTACTTTTCATTTTTGTCATTTTATTTTCTTTTTTGCAGTATGTTCATATCCCTTGATTTATTTTCTCAGAAGATAGAGTTACAATCACAATGCAGCACCAGTTGTATATATTTACGCGTTTTCACACGGTATTCAGTAGAGTGTGCTTGAGGTTGGTGATCTTATCTTTTTGTATAGTCATGTAATCCTGACGTCAGTCAAAAAACTTGTAGAGATGGGCAAACAATGTGGGAGTGAGGGAGCCAAGTTAGACCAATAATTAACAGATTAAATTAAAAGTAGATACAGAATTTTCTAAAAAAATATTATTAGCTTAGCGAGCAGAAAAGAAAGAAGAGAGGGACGGCTGGGATCTTGTCAGATTAAAAGAGGCGCCTTTGAAAAGATTTTAATTCACTATGCAAGGGATTATTAAAAGTTCAAATACAGTAAACCACAAAAGAGAAAAATGTTTACCCAATATGGTAGTAGGCAATGACTTGTTTTAATAGATGGATAGAATGAGGAATGATCGATAGAACGTTCAAGGGGATGACACGTTACTTGACAAGACGTCAATTACTGACTACATAAATTAGAGAATTATACTTCATCACGAGAAGAATTGTAAAAAAAACCTTTACAAATGTGTTTCCTGTAGTTACGCATTGGAATTACTTCATGGTAGGATGTGGTGGGGTGTCCGAAAGGTAGCTCTAACGATACTCGACATGGTAAACAGCATAACGATCAGAAAATCCGGATATGAAAGTCGCAACTCCAATCCTGACAAAGGTGATGGCCGTTGCGATGTACAGCTAGACTTGAATGGAATGGGGGAAACCTTCGTACGGGCGTTTGAAACATAAAGTATCGTTCGAAACGTAGTATTCTCGAGCATTCTCTACTGAAAGTAGAGAGTGGTCTAACGTGAATATTTGGAAACGGGTCAATCAATGACATGTTGAAAAGTTAGGCATGATTGTGATGTCACTGGGGTCGGTGCTTGCAGGCAAGGCGAATTTTGCCGTTTACCCGCAAACCCGGATTCGAATCTCTGTCGAGTACGAATGAAAATTGTGTAACATATGTGATAACGATATTTATTCGTGTTTATAACAATAGTGTTCTAGTCTTATCAAGCATTCTAATGTCCAAATGCAGGGACTGCACCCTCCATTCTGTTTGATGTATATTTGTACTCTCTCTCTCTCTCTCTCTCTCTCTCTCTCTCTCTCTCTCTCTCTCTCTGTATAAGTAATAGATGAGTGAGTTTTGTGTCAATCACATAACGAACTAGGTATTATGATTTGACCGAATTCTAAGTTGTGGACTAAGGACGAGACAAAGCGTGGCGAGAAAATGCCATTTGAAGGAAACAAATTTATAAAAAGTGTGTCAGGATAATTGACAAGAGGTATAATAATAATAATAATAATAATAATAATAATAAAAACATTGCATTCATAAAATATGTAATTACTGGGGTAGATATTAGCGCATACTTTGCCTCGGGAGCAGAAGTAATGACTGGCTGTAATTATTCAAAATAGAACGTAATTCCTAAAGATTAACAAGAAATATTAACGAAATTTGTCATCTACTTAAAGAACATTATCCAAAAGCTGTCTACCTTCGGTCTACTTTTTCAAAAAAGAAAAACATTCGAGTTAATCTTCGTAACATCACCACGTGCCAGAGCTTTTCAAGAAATACTGATAAGGCTTGTGGAGGAACATCCATCATGATAAAGATCCAAACTCCTCACAGCCAGTATAATCTCAGCACTGCTTCATGGGCTGTGGTGGATCGTGTGTCATTATATAAAACTCTTTCATTTTGTTCAATGTTGTGAAATCTAAGACTCGATGCATGCACTTCGGCAGATTATATCGTGCTCTTTGTGACCCCAATTCTATTCCAACTGATGTCTTATTCCTGTTGTGGAGGAGTGCAAATTTGTTGGGCTTTATTTTGACCTTGAACTAGCTTTTCTTTAGCATACTAGGTACGTCATGAACAAATGTCAAAAGGTCCGAGATTTAATAAGATTCGTGGCACTCACAGATTGTGGAGGAGATCAGAAGGTACTGCTCCGATTATGCTGGTCGTTAGTAAGATCTGAACCATGCTACCATACTATCTTCTAATCCACCCAAACCGTGTCCCTTATAGATATTAGGTCCAAATACCGAACCTTTTGCGCTAAGAAACTAATTTGCCTTCCACATTTTGGCACACCAATCCCTTCTCGCTCAAAAACAGCGAAAATCAATGTTGGGAAAACATCAGATCAGTATTCCCAAATCACAACCGTGGCTATCAAATTCTCCAAACTAATATTTTACCTTTGCGAATTCAAGAAGTTATTAGGATTGGTATGAAAAGTAATGAAAGGACAGATAAAGCTGACCATCAGTTGACGGTCTTCTAATATAATTTTATATTCTGACTTTAAATATTCCATAAATCTGGTATGCCAACGTTTTCTTGGTCACAGTTCACCTCAAACATATCAAGGGGTGATCTTGATAGGTTAACGTTATCATACGACACTTCAAACGTACCATATTATATTACCTTTTCTTGACATTACTTACAAAAGTACACGTTGTGGACTTGAGATGTTTTTGAAGAGTTTATGAATCTTTGTATAAAACACCCATAAACTTGATACTGCAAAATGTTTACAGTTTATCTTCTGCTGCGAGCTGAAAGCTTACTGGTGTTGAATAATTAGAACTGTACACATATTATGACATTTTGTTTGTTGTTGACCGAAGTGGAAAACGCGGAGGATTACCTTGATACCGCATATAGAAAATCACGAATATTTGACGGATGATAAAAGTAAATTTGAACTGACGGTGTATGTGACAAGTCCAGAAAACAGTGAAACTGGATAATTAGAACGGGTTGATTTGGAGATACCAAAATAGTTAAATGGCTTCATCTTGCACCTGAAAAACTTGCAACTAGTATCACCGAATTGTTAAAACTTTAAAGGCTATTCATCGAAGTGGATCTAGAATGGATGAATTGTCAAATCATCAAAGGCTATTCATCCAAATGGATCTAGAATGGATGAATTGTCAACTCGTCAAATGCTATTCATACAAGTGGATCTAGAATGGATGAATTGTCAACTCGTCAAATGCTATTCATACAAGTGGATCTAGAATGTATGAATTGTCAAATCATCAAATGCTATTCATACAAGTGGATCAAGAATAGAAGAATTGTCAAATCGTTAAAGGATATTCGTCGAAGTGGATCTAGAATGGATGGATTATCAAACCGTCCAGGCTATTCGTCGAAGAGGAAAAAGAACAAACCATCCATGCCGAAACTATTGATCAAATCATTAAAAGCAATACAAAAGAAATACGTAATTCGCTATGGAAGCTAGAAGCTGTACGTCCAGTTAGGACAAGACTGTAAATTAATCATACGGTTGTCCATTCTGAAATCAATTTACGGTGAAGCTATAAACATCGTAGTGGTTAATTTATGAATTCTACTAAGAGCTGAAACATTCGTACAACGAAAATAATAAATTTTCATACTACTAGTATCGATTTATTAGACTTCCTAGTTGAAAATGACGGCTTTTACAATCATATATATTATAATATTAAATTTTACAACACAAATGACTACAATAAAGACAATGTGTTTGGTATTTCGCATATGAATACACCATTTTTCCAAAGAGCAACTAAACATCTCATCAGTAAAAGAGCTCTGCGGACTGCGATCAAAACTCTATTCGTTTAGGACTGATTACGAAACGACGATACGCAAGGGAAAAATATGATATCTATAAAACTCTTATGTTAGATATGCAATGCTTATTCAATCGTGATAATAAAAAAAAATCAAGGTATAAACCTGCTTTATGACTGATGATACAATATATTTTAGCTCATTACAAAATGAAAAGTTTTGGTTCCAAAGATAAGGAAATTACCAAATGACTCTTTACAAGAAGCATTTTACCAGTAAATTAAGTATAAAAACAATGAATACAAAACGTCAAGAGATATATGAAATGTTGCCAGGAGCTTGCGTTGGAATCGGATAGCTTGAAACAAAATTATGGAGACACACACCCCACCCCATCCAAATACAAACAGTCGCTAATTGTAAAAGTCTTCTCAGAGTTAGAGAATGGCATGATAAAACGGAGAACATATGCACGTACTGGAAAACCAAAGAAAACTTATTGCAAAATCATATTGGAGTTTGGGGCAACATACCCATTTAGAGTTAGAAAAATAAACATTACATTTTTCCGGATGGGCAACGTGCCATAGAAGGCAATAAAATACATCCCTAAAAAGCAAAATGAATTAAAGACAGTTTGAAACAACTGGTGAATCAGAGAGTGATGGACCAGTGAATATACCAAATATCAACCAACGGTTTCCCACGAACTCAGATGAAAAGAAATGATTTGGAAATTGACTAGTAAATGGCAGCACTTTCAGTTGTGGTCTTTACTATAAAATTTCAGCATATTAAATATTTGTATGCTAAATGACTATGCCTTTTGACTGTAAAATGTATGCTGGATACTGATTTACGGCACCTTTTGAAAGAGAACGAAGGAACAGTCTAGGGATTACAGCCTCGTCTGCACACAGGTCATCCATATAATTTCGTATGTTAACAAGCTTGCTCTCCAATCATGGTTGTAACGTTTCAGGTGAAACATTCTTAAATTCGATTAATGAAGAATAACATATGGAAGACGAACTAAAATTTAACGGACATAAACTCTACATCATTGAATGACAAAATTGTCGATAAGGCATTCTAGTAGTTTAACACAGCTGCAAAGCGAAAAGGACCAGCTGATAAGATACGACACGTGATACGTGAACGAATACTTAGATAAAATCGGATTGCTTTTCAATATAGTATTTAAAAAATTATAATTCTTGACAATCTATATATCCCTCTGCAAAGGTGCATTGGATCGTTTGTCTAAATTGTTCAGTTCAGTAATTAATACAACAGAATGAGACATTCTGGAAATATTATTAGAGTACAACTAAACAAATGGTAGAAGTAAAGCAGAGTTGCATATATATATATATATATATATATATATATATATATATATATATATATATATATATATATATATATATATATATATATATATATATATATATATATATATAGGCCGTTTGCGTTGTATTAGCATGCACGTAAGAATAGGAAGGTTTGTGTCGGAGTCTAGGGGTGACATATACCATGCACTTACATCCCTCTTAGATAGCGGAATATATTTGTTTTCTATATACCAGACGTTTCAGCATGACCAAAGATGACTTGACTCTGTCATGTTAAACTGTGACATTTTAAAGTGAATATATGCTTTATGTTGGAACTATACAAAATATTACATTTGATGCGTGGGACTTCTCTCCTAGTGGCATTGACTATTAGCTTTATAAAAAAGGATATCATTTTTTTTTTCATTCCACTGGGCTTTATATATTGTTAATGGCATCTTAAAACAAATGTATATATAAAATATATGCTGTTTTTATATCGATCTCGTTGACCTGGGCAAATGACGTCATTCTTTCAAAGCCGTATTATTTTTACATCTTGTAATTGAGTTTTAAATGAAAACAAATGCTCCAGCATAACAACTCAGCCTTTTTTTAGTGTTAACAAAAGACAAACATGCATCCACAGGTATAAAGCAGATATTACCATTAATTGATATTACCATTAATTGATATTACCATTAATTGATTTAGACCTCAGACTGGCGAGCTAGAATTACGTTGGTGCCCTCTTTTGTGCAGTACAATGTCCAATATCTCATGTCAAGTTACGTCCAAATATTAGAAGGTTAAAGTACCTGGCATGTTGTAATCAGTATGGTCCTTGGCTCTTGTGGTTCGAGACATAGCGTGCTGTAAACGTAGACTGTTAACATGATAAACGTTTTAAAGGTTAAGGACCATTGTACGATGGTGCTTGTGGGTTGTTATCTATAATACGATTATCCGGTATTGGTAGTGCGAATTAGCACGAAGGGTTTCACGATGTTGACCTTCTCTATTCCTGAAAACGTGCTTATATTGTATGAAAATGGAATAGAGTAAATGGTGGCCTTCCTCTGTGTGTGTGTGTGTGTGTGTGTGTCTTGGTTGGAGTTTTAACGTAGCTTTAACAATTTTTCAGTCATATCGCTACGTTGTCTGCAGTGTGGCAGTTTATAGAGATGTCTAGCATTGAGGCATCATGCCGCAGACATTTAGCATCATGTTCCACCCAGTTACATTATCCTGACACCAGGGCGGCCAGTTCTGACACTAACCTCTTACTAATGAGTGCCAAGCGAGGCAGCTGTTAGTACCATTTGTATAAGTCTTTGGTATGACTCGGCCGGGGTTAGACCCCGTGACCTCCCGCATCCAAGGCGGACGCTCTAACCACTCAGGCCACTGGAGCGGTCTGGTGACATTCCTGAAATTATTGTTCTCGCAATTACAGTTCTCTTGATACCCGAGTGCAATGCCCTAATTTATTTATATGTCGTGATAAAATTATTTCGTGTATACAGCAAATCAGGTCAAGTGTCAAAGCATATATGTTCAAGTCCGTGATATTGGTCAGAATATCCAATGATTAACGAGGCCTTCATTTATGTTTCTTTGTCAATTTATGTCACTCTCCGGATTAATATGTTCGTTGTAATCTTATAATTAGTGCCATGGGTTTTCAATGTCATTGATGTTAAATGGAACTGAACCTCGCAAAGAACGTAAGTTGGACTGCTTGTGTGTTGTATGGTCCGCGCAAAAGGGTCCTTAGCAAGAGAAGTTGACTACTTTTAACCAACGTTACACCTCCAGCAAAAATGCAGACCGTAATTCAGTTTTAAGAAAATGTGTGTTCGTTGTTTGTTATTATTTTTGCATTATTCATCCAATAATTTCAATGTTGCGGTTATAATACAGTGAGTAAAAAGTGAGACCATTTGGGGTATCGTCCTGTATTAGGCCGCCATATTTATGCAGTGCAACTCGATATCTCTCACTCGATCGATTGTATTGTTTAATTAGGTGGTGTAATAACTGCGCACACCGCTCCGGTGGCCTAAGTAGTTGGAGCGTTCGCCTAGAATTGTAGGTCGCGGGTTCGAACACTGGCCGAGTCATGCCAAAGATTTTAATATTTTTTTACTTACAGCTGTCTTGCTTGTCGCTAAGCATTAAGAGGTTAGTGTTTTGACTAGTCGGCCTGGTGTCAGGATAATGTGACTGGGCTAGACATGATGCTACATGTCTGCCATAGTGCTAGACATCACTATAAACTGCCACACAGCAGATCGTAGAGATACGATTAAAATTGTTGACGCTACGTTAAAAAAAAAGAACAAACACACAGAGAATTGCACGTGTTAGAATAAGTCCGTTTTCATTTCCGTGCGTAAATACATTTTAAATAAATTTAAAATGCTGATTTAATAAATTTAAAATGTCCATGAGTGATCATTGTCTCTTCACCAATCGAAAATCCACTTGGTCTATCTATATGATAGCAGTTCTTGGAGTCCTAACATACCGTGTACATGTATATATTGTTATAGGATGCTGATTTTTAAGACTTGACCCTGACCCTACGCGACCACGGCCGCCCCAAGTCTTGTCCCAAGGAAGTAATTTAGGCATTCCATTTATGGCACGCGTCTTATACGAAAATGTAGACCTCAGCGCACAACCCAACATTATTTACGATAAGACTGTCACCGCCTCACCATTCAGCACCGACTTTAGGAGACAAATCGAAATTCTTACATAATAGTTCACATCTAAAGACCTCATCATTCATACTGTACGTTTTAATATCTATTTTTTAATTTAAGAAGCGTTAAGCGACATCACGTACGTATGTTAGCATGCACGCAAACACTCGCGTTCTGTCGGGAAAGTTAATATAATTCCAGCCTTTTCATCGTTAAGCAGTGCGATAATGAAGGATCGAGTGGCTAAATTAATAAATCAAATATAAATAAGTTATTTAATTCGTGCAAAATATTTTGTTTAACGGTACTTTTATGTTATGTAATTTCCCAGGGACATCGCGAAGGCATACAACCCGTGTTGGCACGGGGAGGGGGAATATCGAACCTGTGACCCTTGAATTACGAGTCCGACGATCTCCAAACTGAGGTACCGCGACTCCCAAAACTAAAATGTTTACTAAGGACAAGGCATTGAAAAATCATGAAATTTTTATATCTTGCTGTTGAGATGGATTTTGTTCAGCCGTAAATGTTGTTGTAGGGTTTAGCGTCATTTTTCAGCACACGATAGGCTATACATGGCGGCTAATATTAATGGTGGAGGAAGAACCCGGGAAAACCCCGGAAAAAACCACCAACCCACGAGAAGCTACTGGCAAGCTTTCTCACATACCCACATTAGCATAATCCAAGACTCGAACCCACGCAGACAGGGGTGAGATGGCAGTGGTCCGTAACGGAGAGCACTCGGGGTCTACAGCCGTAAATGTGTCCTGCACCTTATCTTTGCTAACATGGTCATACTTTCAAGAAAAGGCAGATTGACCGTAATTGATTTTTAATATGAAACCATTTAAATGGCATATAAAGCTCTACGTCGTTACGTTTGCGTGAAGTTACTAAAGGTTCAGTCAATACTTACAGGGCATGCGTTTCAATTTAAATATACCGTCTATACTCGCTTATATCTAGAGTCAAAATACAAACAACAAAGATCTAGATCTGCCGTAGCATAATGCGCCTGCAGATCGTTCTACTGATTGTTTCTAACAAATTACTTAAAGCCAAAACTGACAGTGCATTATGCGACGGCACATCTGGGTCTGTACAGTTTGCAATTGGATTCATCTTATAAGCGAGTATATACGGTCATTTATATGATCTCTGGAAAGATAACGCAGCTGGGGAGTTACATAATTGTTAATTTTGTTCACATTCTTCGTTGTATTACATTAGTTTTCCGTCTTTAAATGCCGTATTATAAACATTATGCGTGCAGGGTTTCGGTACAAGGGTGAGTTTTACGTCATGGATATAATCTATAATAGACAATGCGTTGGGCGTCAACTGCCAAAACGCCAAGGCGCCATATACAAGTCCCATTTTTGACGTGTAATCTTACTTTGTAAGGCTGCTATTACTATACTGGTTTAATTACACCATGAACAAAACATATATATTACATCTACATTGACGTAAATTAGTTTAAAGATGTGATATCAAACCTTGCTTGAGAAAATAAGATTTACACTCCCTGCGTTTGATTTTTATTTCATCGATAATCATATCCCTTTCTTCATTAATTCCTGGATTCTTCTATTTTAAAAAAATTGTAACTTTGAAAGAACAGATAATGTTTCTGGTGTAAGAATTGCTTAATATATTCTGAAACAAACATTCCATTCATTATATTCATACAGAGCGTGAATGTTTAGCACAAACTGACATAATTTGTGTCAGAAGCGTGCTTCCTATTTCTTTATTCAATTTGTTTTAGAAATAGTAAAAGTAGAACTAGCAAATATTAGACGTAGACGACACCGTTGTATTGAAAATATATTGTTACTGAAGACAGGAAACGGACAGAGAGCAGTCTGTGTGCTTGTTTACATCGGGAGCGTAACTTCATAACTTCTTCTAGCTTAAAGGAATATCCCCCAAATTTTATCTTTTGTTTTTCTGCATACATAAATAACTTTAAAGTCCTCAATTTAAAACAAACAATACGAATACACATTTTGATTTTTTTTGACTTCGCGTATTATGAAAGCTCATTCATTTTGTAAAATGCGTTCTAGGGTAAATTCGAGACACGGGTACCTAAGTCTGTTTTGTTACTAATATATTCTCATATCTATAATCAAGCAAACCTATCGTGACCTCCATTGGTAAGGCCGTACTTTAATCCATATCGTGTACTTTTAAGGGGTAGCTTATCTTTAACTTCTGATTCATTGGTAAGTAATGAATAATTGAGATAATTTCATGGTTAATGATTTTGAAACTAATACCGAGGTATTCGTGACATTATCTGTCAAAAATTTAATTTTGGTTAAAATGCAAAATGGCTGTATTGACGTAAGTAGAGACAAATACGTACACACAGTCGTTACGAAATGAAACGACACTTAAAATAGAAATAAGAACACAAAGCGTATCGCTTACATTAGTTGTTTAAAGACCGATAGGTCATAGAGCATTCCGTTGCTATATTACGTTTTCTATTCATCTTTACTACGTATCCATTTGCAGTGCAGACTGATACAAGGAACAAGGCACTACTCCATTATGTTTTTGTTGTTTTTTGCGTAGGAAAGAATGTTATGTTTCCTTCACAATTCACTAAGTATGCACCACGCAATCGTTTTCAACGGCCATTAACCTCTGACATTACGTCGTATTTTGCCACTTGATAGATAGATAGATAGATAGATAGATAGATAGACAGATAGATAGATAGTAAACAGGAAGTTTTGCCACCCTAACTGCACATTTCTCAGCTATATAAAATATGCCACAGATTTACACTTGTTTTGTCTGTCTAACCTCTCTCGTGGACAGCATATTAAACATACTGCAAGTATATATGTATTTATTTGCACTGTGAAACATGCCAGTAGTTATCACCGTGCATTCATAATGTAATTTTTGTCAACAGTAACTTTCCTAAACTAAACCAGTACGGTCTTGTTAATTTCTGTCTCATTCTCAAAAGGTAGTGAATACGCAAGTTTGCAATAACGTTGTTGTTGTTGTTGTTATTATTATAGGGTTTAACGCCATTTTTCAGCACAAGATAGGCTATACATGGCGGCCAATATTAATGGTGGAGGAAGAACCTGGGAAATCCCCGGAAAGAACCACCGACCCACGAGAAGCTACCGGCTTGCAATAACGTAGTGTAACGGATGTTGCCAGGCACTACGTCATGTTATAACGAAGGTTAATTTTATATGGTTTGCTTTTACAGAATGTTACTAGCTGATATATACGTTTATATGGCAAAATAAGATCCCTGCTAAAACGATTTGTGCCCATGCGTGATAGATTTTTGTATGCATAAATATTTGCAAAAAAACAACACAAACGTGTCAAACAAAACAAAAGATAGAAACCATCTTAAATGTATATGATCTTAGCACATACTCCCGATTGGTTGTACCCCACCACCACAACCCCAACCGGTCTTAAAAACGAAAAGCATCAAGGATATAAAAATGCACAAAATTTAGTCATTTCAATCATTGATTTATAGTTTCTAGCCTGATTCTCGCCAAGGTGTCCATAACACTGTCGAAATAGTGGCGTTTCAGTGCAAGCTGATGCTCTCGATGTAAACAAGCACACAGACTGCTCTCTGTCCATTTCCTGTCTTCAATAACAATATATTTTCATATAGATACATATATATGCACACACACACACACACACACACACACATATATATATATATATATATATATATATATATATATATATATATATATATATATATATATATATATATATATATATATATATATATATATATATATATATATATATATATATATATATATAATTTACTATGTTTAAGACGTAACTTACTTTAAAATTGATGCATTCTTTTTATCTGAATGTTAACTAGGCGTAGTGGGGCGCTTTTCAACATTTTATGTTACGACCACTTAGATAAAGAGAAACAGATAATTCCTTTTGGATTAACCACAATATACAAGTGCAAATCTGGGTGCATATCGCTTTTAATTCAGCTCGTCTTTAAAGTGTGCAAATGGCTGGTCAGCTCAAAAACCATAAAGTGGCCGCTTCGAAAGATTTGCG
>CM068828.1:109760779-109783905 GCA_028554795.2 Sinohyriopsis cumingii
TGAAGTTTAAAGATTTCAAGACCGACGTACCCTTGGAGAAAGCAGAAGGGTTTATCACCGAGATGTGGGATTCTTTGCTCACCGCACTCAAGCGACAATGTCAACCCAAAGAAGACGATCGCTTGACACTATCCATAGATCACGACGGTTTGAAATCCCCTGTTTGGATCGAGTTTAGCAGACCCGCAGAACTAACCCCTTCCAAAATCATGGACAAGATTCAACACGTACAACAATCTAATGACCAGTTTGACATCACCGATGGTAAAGCCACACTGAAAATGGCTCACGTCTCTCTTCCTCAAGGGACAGGACGCAAAAAGATGTTATTGGTGGACGACCTTCGCAACACCAAAACAAGTCTCGTTCGAATTAACAACCCTCAAGACCAGATGTGTTTAGCTCGAGCCATCGTGGTGGGACGAACCTATGCCAACAAGAACGACACGGTAGAATGGAAAAGAACCTGGAACACTATTCAACGTTCCTATCGAGCCAAACAACGAAACGAAGCAGAACTCCTGTTACAACAAGCCGGACTGTCCAAAGACACACCCTGTGGCATTCCTGAGATGCAAAAATTGCAAGATGCCCTAGCTCCACGCTACACCTTGAAAGTGCACCCTCAAGAAATGCGCGGGTCTCTGTTGTTTCGAGGCCAAGATTTTAAGGACGGAAAATACATTCATGTCTATCATCACGATGACCATTTCGATACCATTACCAGTATCACTGGATTCCTGGGATACGGTTATTATTGTGAGAAATGTGACTATGGTTATAACAATCGAGAGCAACACAAGCATTGTGGAATGAAATGCCCAGGATGTTTGGCCTCTCCACCCTGTCTGAGCGAAGGACCAGTGCCTTGTTCCACTTGTTTGCGCACGTTTGTCAGTCCTACCTGTTACCAGCAACATCTGAAGACGCAAGGTTCACAGCAGAAATGTGCTTGTCAACTCTTGAGATTGTGCCCTAGGTGTAGACAAGGCATACGTACCAATAGTACCAAGGCACACGTATGTTCAGGAAAAAAAAATGTCACATTTGTCATCACATCGTGGACTTGGAACACCAATGCTACGTGCAAAAATACCAACCCCCACCAGAGAAAGAGGACGGTCACAAGAAGAAAGGCAATTTCATCTTTTTCGATTTCGAATGCATGCAAGAGACCGGCATTCACATTCCTAATTTCTGCGTGGCTCATCGAGCGTGCGAGAAGTGCATTCAAGAACCTATCTTCAGTCATTGCCCTCACTGCAGCAAGATTCCTGGAGGACGTGAAAAAATCTTTCGGGGACCAAACACGTTAGCCGATTTTGCCCAATGGGTCTTAGACCCCATCGACAAGACGTGGAGCCAAGAGGACATCGAACGTTACGGAGATTGTCATCGTCATGCCACGGTGATGGCTCACAATTTCTCCGGATACGACGGACAGTTTCTTCTCAGATACTATACGGAACAAGGCACCGAAAGTCCTAAAGTGACTTTGAACGGAGCCAAAATCATTTTCATGCAAGTGGGACAAGTACAGTTTAAAGATTCGATGAGTTACTTGGCCATGCCTTTGAGCCGAATGCCTAAAACGTTTGGAATGACAGAAATGGCTAAAGGGTACTTTCCACACTTTTTCAATACGGAAGCCAATCAACATGCCGTTCTACCCCATTTGCCTGAGGCTCACTATTACGACCCCGACAACATGCGTACCGAACAACGAGAAGATTTCTACGCTTGGTACCAGGCTCACGCCTCGGACCCCTTCGACTTTCAGGAAGAAATGTTAAAGTATTGTCGTTCCGACGTGGACATTTTACGACGTTGCTGTGGAAAATTTCGAGAACTGTTCATGGAACACGGAGGGGTCGATCCTTTGAAAGAAGCTTGCACCATTGCCAAAGCGTGTTCCTTAGTGTACCGCCAACGATTCATGCCTGAAAACACCGTGGCTGTCATCAGTCCTCAAACGACCCACTTTGTCAAACGTCAATACTCGGTCAAAGCCCTACGCTGGTTACATTACTTGTGCGACAAGGAAGACAAATGGATTCAGCATGCCCGCAACGGAGGAGGCGAAAAGACCATCGGAACGTATTCGGTCGATGGCTGGGACTTAGAAAACCCCAAGATCGTGTACGAGTTTAACGGTTGCTTATTTCACGGATGTCCCGTCTGCTACCCTGACCGTGACACTAAAAATCAGTTTTTACAACGGACCATGGAAGACCTGTACCAGAACACTTGTCAGCGACGCCTAAAGTTAGAACAGGAAGGATACCAAGTGGTGGAAATGTGGGAACACGAGTACGATCACCGTATGAAAACCGATCCCGAGTTTAAACGCCTCGTGGAAAGTTACCAGTTCATGGACCCGCTGAACCCGAGGGATAGTTTGTACGGAGGAAGGACCAATGCCACCTGTTTGCTGTACCAAGCCGACGAAGAGAAAGGAGAAGAAATCAAATACTTGGACGTGTGTTCGTTGTATCACTACGTGTGCAAATATTGTCGCTTTCCTGTAGGGCAACCGCAATTGCTGACGGAACACATCGACCTGAAAAACATTCGACAATACGAAGGCTTGATCAAGTGCAAAGTTTTGCCTCCCACGAACCTATACCATCCCGTCTTACCTCACCATTGTCAAGGCAAACTGATGTTTCCCTTGTGCCGTACTTGTGCCGAAACGTGCAACCAGGACCAACCTTGCCATCACAGCCAGGAAGAATGTGCCTTGACGGGAACCTGGGTCAGCGTGGAATTGTTCAAAGCTCTGGACATGGGATACCAACTGTTAGAAGTGTACGAAATTTGCCACTTTCCCAAGACACAACAGTACCACAAGGGTGACCCTACTCAGAAAGGCATTTTCGCCGACTACGTGGATGCCTTTTTGAAACTGAAACAAGAAGCCAGCGGCTATCCTTCCTGGTGTCACACTCCCGAAGACCAAATACAATTCAAAGAGAAATACTACGAACAAGAAGGCATCTCTTTAGACCACATCGAAAAAAACGAAGGCAGGCGATCGTTTGCCAAAGTGATGTTAAATTGCTTGTGGGGTAAAATGGCACAACGACCGTGTTTACCCAAGACGGAATATTTGACAGAACCTTCCCGCTACTTCCAGATGATTCACGACAAAACCAAATACATGAAACACGTGGACGTCGTTCGAGAGGATTTGATCTTGGTCAATTACGAAGAAGATCTGGACTTTGTACAAGACGACCCTTTTGGAAATGTCATCATTGCGGCTTACGTGACAGCTCATGCTCGCTTAAAATTGTACGAAGCTTTAGAACTGTTAGAAGAACGCGTCCTGTACTTTGACACGGACAGTTGCATTTACATCCATCACCCGATTCAACAGCACCCTGACATCGAAGGAGACCGTTTAGGAGCCTGGACAGACGAGCATCCCGACGACAAGATTCTAAGCTTCGTCAGTGGTGGTCCCAAAAATTACGGCTACGAATACCGGGACAAACAAGGAGAAGTGTACACGACGTGCAAAGTGAAAGGACTGACTCTGAATCATCGTACCAGTCGAGTGGTCAACTTTAGGGTATTGAAAGAAGCCTTGCAACCGGGAGAGGATGGAAACTTTAAAGTGACCACTTATCAACCGAACAAGATTGTACGTTTACCCACTCACCACATCGTCAGTCGGCCCCTGGAAAAAATCTATCAAATCGTGTACCAGAAGCGAGTGAGACTTCCCAATCACTTTACGTTGCCGTACGGTCACATCGATATTGGTCAGCATATAAAAAGGGGCAACGTCCAAGACCAATAGTTCATTGTTCATTGAAGTAACTTACCATGTCGTTGACGAAGAAGAAACCAGATTGGTTAGGAGTCAAATGGTGGACATCACCGAGACCAGGGTTTTGAGGCTTGGACACAAGATGTGGCCCAGTATGCACGAGAGTTATTCAAGGAAAAAAGTTACTTTTCAACCTGTGTTAGTGACGGTGCCAGAAGAACCCGTCACCCAGGACAGGACTGTCGTGGACAGGCCTGAAAGACCCTTTCGGGAGGACACTTGTGTGACCTTACCCCCTACAATAGGACTGGTTAGAACTTTACCCAAAACATGTGGTTGTTGTACAGACACTTGTTTTTTATTCCACGTTCATGTGCCTTTTATTCTTGTACTTAAGCCTTTGGCTTTTATGTATTTTTGTCTTTCGTATTCATGTTTGAAAAAAACATTCAATAAACGTGTTCTGAAAAAGTATATAAACTCTTGTCTTGTTTGTTTTTTCGTGTCACAAGTGACATTCCTCACACCATGGCTACCTCTACTGTCTCTGCTCCCTCTTCCTCTACTGTCAAAGTCATCGACGAACACTTAGATCGTGCCAGTTGGGAGGCTTTGTATCTTCGCCATCCCTTTAACATGCTCATTGCTGGACCTAGCGGTTCTGGCAAAACCGAATTCGTCAAACGTTTGATCGAACATAAACATCATTTGATCGATCGGCCCCCTCAACGGATCGTGTGGTGTTACAAAGAGTGGCAATCGGCGTACAGCCTCTTGCGAGAAAGTCAAGGCGATTCCATCGTGTTTGTGGAAGGCATTCCTAAAGAAGACGACCGCATCGTCTCTGACTCCCGTCAAACCCATTTGGTCATTTTCGACGACATGTTAGGAGAAGACGAAGAAGAAATTAAACTGTGGTTCACGCGCAAAGGGCATCACCGTAATGCCAGTGTCGTTTACATCACCCAAAATTTGTTTCAACAAAGTAAAGCCCATCGCACCATCAGTCTCAATGCGCATTACGTGGTCTTGTTTAAAAGCCCTCGAGATAAATCGCAAGTGCAAGTCTTAGCCAAACAGTTAGGAACGCCTTGGCTGACTCAGGCGTACGACGATGCCACTCAAACGCCACACGCCTATTTACTCGTCGATTTGAAACCTACGACTCCCGAGGATTTGCGATTTCGTACCCACTTGTTTCACCACTGGTGCCAAGACGGAGGGCCTGTCCTGTACACGTCTCCGTCCTCGACTTCATTTCACTCCCCATAAAAAAATCTATAAAAACCTCAGACCCTTTTTCGTCTGTCTCACACAGTGCGAACATGACGTCCCTTCAGTCGCATCTTCCCGTCAAATTGATTCGTGCCTTGTATGGCATCAGTCGAGAAAAAAATCCACAAACACGAGCTCGTGTCTTAGAAGCTAGTCTCAAAGAAGTCTTACGATGGTTCACGGTGACGGCACGTCAATTACTCCAAGGAATCATTCAGATTCCTCATCAAACCAAACGCTTTTTTGATCGAAACAAAGTCGCTTTGGTCCAACTGGCCGATCCCCGCATCGACACTCAAACCAAAAAACAAATCATTTTGAAACCTGGAGGGAGCGGTACTCTAGGAGGGGTCATCATTCGCTCACTCTTAAGATGGGATCCTAATGCCCCCAAAGTTATACCCAAGACAAAAGTCCAACGAAGCCCCAAGAAGAAAAAGACCAGGTCCCCAAGGAGAACTTCTCCAGTGGCAGGACCCTCCTCTGACCAGACACCACCACCACCCCGGAAAAAGAAAAGAAGCCCCCAGAAAAAGAAAAGTCCACAGAAAACTAGTCGCAAGAGAGGCACTTCGGCCAGGACGCAACCTTACACTCGCAAACCACGACCTGCCACGGCGGTGACTGCGTCTCCGGCAGCTTCACGTTTGTCCACTTCTCCGTTAATGACACCCAGAACTGAAGAGTACTTGGAGACGTTGATCACACCAAGAACTTCTCCGTTGATGACCCCCAAAAGAACTTCCCCAGTGGCAGGACCTTCCAATTTAGTGGCAGTGGCTGCTGCTCACAAAGTACCTTCTCCCAAAATCAAAGTTCAAGAAAGATCGGGCATGTTACAAAGTTTACTGGATTTGTCCAAGCAAGAACTGGCTCGATTTAGTCCGTTACGTACCCCTGCACGACGTGTCATGCCTGTCCTCAAACTAATACGACGTAAAGACAATCAGTGGCGACGCGTTCCAGTATAAAAAAGGCCTGTGACCAAGTCGGGTATCAGTGTTTTTTGGTGCTCCTGAAGACTCAAAGATGTCACCCTCCAGAAAACCCCAAGGAAAGAAAAGGAAAGGACTGCCACCACGTTTAGCCAAACATGGGGACATGTTATCTGTCCTGTCCAAAGCTTCTCCACCCCTACGAAAAAAACTCATTCAAACAGCCTCCAAAGAGGTCATCGATACCGTGTGCGAATGTTGTTTAAACGTTTTGAAAGGCACGATCCCTTTGTCCAAACACCAGAAACAATGCTTAGGCAAACATCGTCACGTTCTTCGCCAAATGGTTCAAAAGAAAACTCCCATTCGTCAAAAAAAGAAGATGTTAGTGCAACGTGGAGGTATTTTACCTCTCTTGTTAGGCCCCATACTGAAAGGAGTCTTGGGAACCATGTTGGGAGGACTGGTGGGAGCAAGATAACAAGGCAAAGTTCCAAGATCTCAGAATCGACCCCTGACAACCCCATGGAAGGACGAAAACTAGCTTTAGTGCCTTACAAACGATGGATGGAATACCATCGGTGGCAAGAACAACACACCCCGCATTTACCTCCCAATCCCCATTTGAGCGAGATGTCCCAGTTACAACACGAATTGCAGTCCTTGATGGATCGCCAAGATTTGTCCGAAACAGAAAAATCGCAAAAGTACGGTCAACTCTTGCAACGACTGCAACTCTTTCACCAGAAAGCTTTAGACGAAACAGCTCTACCCACTCTGAAAGATTTTAAGACCTTGATGAAAAGTCCAGCACCATCACCAGTACCAGTACCAGTACCAGTACCACCAGTACCCGTGACCAAGACAGAAAAAGGAGAAGAAGAGGAAGGGTTTCAAACTCCACCAGAAAAAGTACGCAAGTTAACAACACCACCTACCTCCAGAATTGGATGGATTAAAAAGATGATGGCCACCCCTTCTTCCTCACAAGAGAAAAAGAAAGTGAAGACAGAAGTGAAGACAGAAGTGAAACAAGAACCGATATCCCCCGCTCAGACATCCTTCTCCTCTTCGACACCTATTGCTGGCCGCACACGCAAAGCATTGCAATCCAAGAAAATACCCCAAGAGAAAAAGAGTAGCATCCTCCAAGAGTGGGTGTCTTATTAACACACCAACCAACACAAAAAAATGGAAAAAGTCTTAGCCAGCATTTACTACGATCCCTCCCATCCTGCAGGTTACGCAGGAGTTCAAAAATTGTATCGTGCTGCCAAAACGCGACTGAAAAGTCTCCGTTTACCTCAAGTGTAACGATGGTTACAAGAACAAGCTACCTACACTTTACACAAACCCATTCGACGCAAGTTTGCCAGAAGTCGCACCCGAGTGGAAGGCATCGATCATCAATGGCAAGCCGATTTAGCCGATGTCTCTCATTTGGCCAGCTACAATCGTGGCTACAAATATTTGTTTTGTGTCATCGACGTCTTTTCCAAATTTGCCTGGGTCGTGCCCTTGACTTCCAAATCGAGCAGCGAGTTAGTGCGAGCCCTGCAACGAGTGTTGAAACAAAGTGGCCGTCACCCTCTTCGATGGCAAACGGACAAAGGCACCGAATTTCTGAACCAAGCTTTCCAAAAAGAATTAAAGAAATGTCACATTCATTTTTTTACCACCGAGAATCCCGAAACCAAAGCCAGCATCGTGGAACGTTTTCAACGCACTTTGAAAGAACGCATGTGGAAATATTTTACGCATCACCACACTCTGAAGTACATCGACATCTTACCGCACCTGGTGCAAGCGTACAACCAATCTTACCATCGAAGCATCGGACGTGCCCCGCAAGACGTGACTCCCGACAACGAAGTGTTGGTGTTTGAGCGCCTGTTTGGTACGTCCCCGACGAGGGCTGTCCCGAAGAAAAGTGGAGAGTTGGCCGTAGGAGATTGGGTGCGCATTGGCAAAACCAAACGCACTTTCGACAAAGGTTACTTACCTAACTGGACGACCGAATTGTTTCGCGTCACTGGACGAGTGCATGGCCGTCATCCTGCCGTCTATAAATTGGAAGACATGAACGGAGAAGTGCTCAAAGGAACGTTTTATTTGCCCGAGTTACAACGTGTCACCAAAAAAGAAGACGACGTGTACGACATCGAAAGCATTCTCGAACGCAGAACCCGTAAAGTGGGCAAACGACGTGTCAAAGAAGTCAAAGTACGTTGGAAAGGATATTCACCCAGTTTTGATTCTTGGATCGACGCTTCGCAAGTCATCGACTATAAAAAGAAGTGACCATCATGCCCTTTCACACAGCAGACGCAGCTACGTCGACCACTCCTCCTTCACCTAGTTCTTCTGTGCAAGATTTACAAAAACAACCCTTGTGGGTGTGGTGTGGAGAACGTGTGCCTAAAACGCAAATCGTCTTTTTCTGCCAAATCTTCGTGGTGTATTGTGTCATCGGGGCAGCCAACGC
Source organism: Sinohyriopsis cumingii (assembly GCA_028554795.2). NCBI lineage: Eukaryota > Metazoa > Mollusca > Bivalvia > Unionida > Unionidae > Sinohyriopsis > Sinohyriopsis cumingii. Next base: position 109,769,250 of record CM068828.1, read on the forward strand.
CAATTTGAGTTTGCAACAAGGAGACAAACAATTGTGGACCATTTTATTGAGCAGTTGCATCGGTTACCTGCTTCCTAATCCCTCCCTGAAATTCACCTCGAACGGGAACCCCGGGAACCTTGTGTCCAGTGCCAGTGCCAGTCACCACTTCAATCACAACCAGAACCCCATTTTAGACGGAGACACGCCTCTGACGTCCAGTAACCCCTCGGACAGCCACAGAACTCTGGAATTATGAGTCACCAAAACCAATTTTACTTAACTTTACCCAGTGACAGTTCCATGGAGGTGTTTCCCAAGAACACGTTGTGCTGTTACACGGCCAAATTACCTCAGGCCATCCAGTTACATCACGAAGCCCATTGGGAAGTGGCTTTAGTAGAAATGATTCACCCGACCCAAGTCCTCAATGTCCTTCCCAATCAAAATTTTTTTGATGTGGAAGTTCATGACGAGCAAATGCAACAGTGCATGGATAGCAATGTCAAATATGACAAGAAAACCCGTACACAAAAGTACACCACCTATCACTTGTTCATTCCCCCAGGCTATTATTTTAGTGGTCAACATTTGGTCAGCACCATAACCTCCAGGTTTAATGTCGTGTTTCTGAAAGCTTTGGAGCATGTCAACAAAAATTTCACCATGGAGTACCACAAAGCAGCTCGCCGCTTCTTGATGAAATTTGAACGGAGTAAAATCCTGTCCATTTTATTTTGTCCTGAATTGTATGACATGTTGGGCGGAGACATGGACATGAGAAAGACCATGATCAAGAAAAACGAATTACCCATCGTTTACGACAACGAGTCTTTTAGCAAGTTATTTCGTGCCCCGGTAGAACTGAACCAAGGACTGAATTTGATGTTCGTGTATTCCGATGTGGTGGAGTACAACGTGGTGGGACACACCTCCGTACCGTTACTGCGTGTCATTCCTTTCAAAGTGGATTCTGCCACAGATGCTGACGAGGAAGGTGGAAACACTTACCACGTCCACCGCGAATTTGTCCATCCTCACTATTTGCCGGTCAGCAAGTCGTATTTGGACACGGTCAACATTGCTATAAAAGGAGATCTGGGACAAAATATTCCATTCACCAAAGGAAAAGTCACGGTGAAACTCCATTTTCGAAAACGGTTCTCTCACGACTCGTAAGTAAGTCATGTATCCAGTGTACCGAGGGGTTGCTCGACAGCGAGGACACGGTTTAGGAGACATGTTAAAATCGGCCTTTCGTTCGGTGGCCCCAGTGTTGAAACCGATGGTGACACGCGGATTGCACGCCTTGAAAGATGCGGCACTGACGCAAGGCAAAGAATTTCTCCAAAATGTCATCATCGACAAACAAAACCCTAGAGAAGCCTTCATGAGGGCAGGCAAAAATGTCTTGCTGCAAACGGGCAAAGACATTTTAGGCCAACGAGAAACACCTATAAATGCCCTGCACGCTACCGAGTCAGGCATTCAGCAAGGACAAGGCAGAAAGAGACGACGAAGAAAACACCCCTTCACCAGACTTCAAGCGAGAAAGGCCAAGAAAAGAAGAACCGTTCGAGACTTAGACGTTTTCGATTATTGAGAAAAGAGACAAAAAAATGATGCACCGAGAATCTTGCGCTTGTTCCAAGACGGAACTGGATCTGTTTGCCATGCCCCCCACGATGATGACGATGCAAGAATCCCAGTGGGTGGAATTTCACCCCGTCTCCTCACTGACCGATTCCGCTTCCATCGAGTTTGAAATCAAAGGACAGCCCGAAGATTACATCGATCTGAATAGCAGTTACTTGTACCTGAAAGTCAAAATTCTAGATAAGGCTGGAGGTGCTATAGACGATGAAGCAGTAGCTCCCGTCAACAATTTCATGCATTCCTTGTTCAGTGGAGTGGACTTGTACTTGAATAACAAACTGGTCAGTAGCAGCATGGATACTTACCCTTATCGTGCCTACCTGGAAAATCTCTTGACGTACGGAATAGATGCCAAGAACACTCATCTCAATGCCTGTGTGGTATGGGAAGCTGACGAACCTACCAAGTTTGAAATATTGGAAACTGATGAAAAGAAAGACAACAATGATGGATTTGTAGAACGAAGAAAGAGAATCACGGGAGCCGACACAAGTTTAGAAATGATGGATCGTTTGCATTTGGACATGTGGTTGCAAGAAAAGTATTTGCTGAACGGGGTGGATGTCCGCCTGAGACTGAATCGTAGCAGTGCCGCTTTCCATTTGATGGCTGATAGTGACGGTTACAAAACCAAAATCCTAGAAGCCAGACTCTACGTACGCCGTGTGGAAGTGTTACCTAAAGTGGGAAACGACATCAGTCAGACGTTGAGCAGAACGACTGCCAAGTATCCCATACGACGCGTGGAAGTGAAAACCTTCACCATTCCCAAGGGACAGCGATCCATGATCGAAGATCATCTGTTCCAAGGACAGTTACCCAAACGTTTGATCGTTGGTATCGTCGAGAATACAGCCTTCAACGGAGCTGCCGAAAAAAATCCTTTCTACTTTCAACACTTTGGCGTGTCCAAAATCGAAGTCAGTCGCGATGGCAAGACCTTGTGTACCCGACCTTTCGAACCTGACTTTAAAAAGAAGAATTACTTGAGATCGTACTTGTCCTTGTACGAAGCCACCGGACAGTTAGGAACCAATACCAGTCACGGTATTACGTACGAGGATTATGCAGGAGGCTACGCTTTGTGGGCTTTCGATTTCACTCCAGACCAAGGCAGCGACGAGGGACATTTCCACCCTATAAAATCCGGCCAGATTCGTGTGGAAATTCAGTTTAAAGACCGAGACCCTGATGAAACGGTGAACGTCATCCTGTATGCAGAATTCGATAATACCATAGAAATCAACAGTTTGAGAGAAGTCATCCTAGATTACTAGAAACCATGGAAGACTGTTATCCCTCTTTACCTAGTGGAGAAACTTTTAGTGTTGCATTGTTGTTAAAAAATGTTAGAGTTGTTGTTTAGTGTTAAGTGATTTTTGAATAAAAAATGTTGTTTTGAAAAAATTGTTTGATGTTATACTGTTGGATTATTGTTAAAAAATGTTAGAGTTGTTGTTTAGTGTTAAGTGATTTTTGAATAAAAAATGTTGTGTTTTGAAAAAAATGCCTTTGTCTTTTGTTTAGCTATAAGAATGTTGGATTGATGCTCTTTCATTTCTTACTATCCCTCTCATGACACTCACTAAACGTTGCGACTCAAAAACCGTGTGGGGGATGTTTTCCTTCACGTCCGCGCTTTGACTTTAAGAACCGGGTTGTTTCCAGTCTAACCATCCATTGTCGACTCATCCTCCTAAGAAGATGTGCTCCAAACTAGCTAAACTCAACGAAGCCTACGTGAATTTGCATAGGGTCAGACACAGTCTGATACCGAAGCCAGAAGAAATAGAGAATGTGAGAATGTTAAAAATCACTGAAGACCTGATAGAAGAGCTCTTCAGACAAGAAATGAACAGGGAAAAAGAAGAATGGACAGAGAAGTACAGACTTCAGAGACAGCAGCAACAACAACAACAAGAGCAGCAGCAGCAACCTGAAGCTGACAGAGGCTTTGTCGATTGTCGTATCGACACCAAAGAGTTCTTCTTCTCTTTCCGAAGAAGCAGACCTATCGCCAGAAAGTCTATCCTCAGAGGACATCGCATTCTTAGAAACTAAAAAGAATGCCATAGCAAAACAAAAAAAAAAAACAGCCCTTTTCAGGGCTACCCAATACTCTAGAAAAGAAATAACAATCGATTTGCCAATGTGTGTAGGTAGAGTAGTGTGAAAATAAACACTAACTCTTTTTTAAAAAAATGTGAGGGTATGTGTTTGTGTGTTTGTGTTTGTAAGTGGTTAAGTAAGTTGGTATGGATAGTAGATTAAAATGATGTCTTTTTTTTTTTATGGTGTTTGAGGTGTAAATTTGGGGTTAGATTGGATTGCTTTGCGTATGTGGATAGTCTATTGAAGTGATTTATAAAAAATTTTAAAATAGTGATGGGTAGCATAAAAAAGTGAGTGAGTGTTTCTTTTAGGTCCGCGCGTTGTTGTTTTTTTTTGGTTATGATCTAGGTAAGATCAATTTTATGTTTTTAGGGGGATGTTTTCCATCACGTCCGCGCTTTCACTATAAATTCAAACTCGTTCGGCAGTCCAGCTACCCTTGTTGATTGATCAACACCAAAAATGAACACGAGACTGGAGAAACTGTTGGAACTTCATGTGCATCTGGAATATGCCAGGCGCATATTAAATGAACTGGCCGCGGAAGCCATTGTGGAGGAGGGAAGGATAAGAGAGGAGGAGGAAAGAAGAAACAAAGAAGAGGAGGAGAGAAGATATAAAGAAGAAGAGGAAAGAAGATACAAAGAGGAGGAGAGAAGATACAAAGAAGAGGAGGAGGAGGAAAAGGAGAGAAGAAGAAGAAATTTCAGAATCCCAGAGAGCGAAAATTGGGATTCTGAAGCGACATATCCTGCCTCTGCTCTCTCCCCCAAAAAGGTAAAAAGTAACTGGGGGACAAGATGTGTATGCGGCGCCAGGCCTGGAAGGTGCCACCATTAACCAGGTGTCCATGAAGTTCCAAACAAAAAAAACAGCCCTTTTCAGGGCTACCCAATACTCTAGAAAAGAAATAACCATCAATTTGCCAATGTGTAGGTAGAGTAGTGTGAATATAAACACTAACTCTTTTTTAAGATAGTGTGAGGGTATGTGTTTGTGTGTTGGTGCTTGTAAGAGCTAAGGTATGTTTGTGGGAATAGTAGATTATGGGTTTCTTTATTGTTTCTTAGCGTAGGTGAAGAGTATAGTTAGGGTTCTGTAAGCGCTCACGTATGATTGTGTGGATAGTAGATTATGGATTTTGTTTATTGTTTCTTAGCGTATGTGGAGAGTATAGTTGGGGTTTTGTAAGCGCTCACGTACGATTGTGTGGATAGTAGATTATGGATTTGTTTATTGTTCTTAGCGTATGTGGAGAGTATAGTTTGGGTTTTGTAACCGCTCACGTACGATTGTGTGGATAGTAGATTATGGATTTTGTTTATTGTTTCTTAGCGTATGTGTTTGTGTGTTTGTGTTTGTGTGTTTGTGTTTGTACCCGCTCACGTACGATTGTGTGAATAGTAGATTATGGATTTGTTTATTGTTTCTTAGCGTATGTGGAGAGTATAGTTTGGGTTTTGTAAGCGCTCACGTACGATTGTGAGGATAGTAGATTATGGATTTTGTTTATTGTTTCTTAGCGTATGTGGAGAGTATAGTTTGGGTTTTTATTATATGAAATGAGAAAGTATAGTTTGGGTTTTATTATATGAAATGAAAAAGTAGGGGATGTTTTCCTTCACGTCCGCGCGTTGTTTGGTCATGATCTAGGTAAGATCAATTTTACGTTTTAAGGGGGATGTTTTCCTTCACGTACGCGCTTTAAGTATAAGAACCCACAGTATTCGTCGTTCAAACCATTCTGCAAAGAATAAAAAAAGAAGATGGCTTCTAACCAAATGGACAAAATACAAACATTACAAGACGTTTTAGACAACTTAGGAATGATGGAGCAGATGTTGATAAGACTGGTTGAAGACCATTATTCCTATAGTCCCCATCGTGTAAAGATGGAAATTAATAACTTAAAAAAGGTAAAGGACAAGATTAGTGGTGTCATGAAAGAGATAAAGGAGGAGAAGGAGGATGAAGAGGAAAGAATAAGAATAAGCAAATGGAACGAAAAGATTGAAAAAGAAGAAGAAAATGAGAAGAGGAAGAAAGAAGAGGAGGAAGAGAAGAAGAAAGAAGAGCAGGAGAAAAAGAAAGAGAAGAAGAGAAAGAGTGTTGGAGATAAAATAAGAACTTGGTGGAGAAAAAGAAGAAATTAGAAGCAGAAGAAGAAGAAAACCCAAAGGCCCTTTTCAGGGCCAGCCATATTTCTCGAAAAGAGATAGCCTTTCCATTTCCTACCCCTTTTTAAAAATTTAAAAAAAAAAAAAAAATCCCATATTCAATTCCCCTTGTCCCTAAACAAGCCCAAACTCTATTCCCCATGTTAAATTCCCCTTGTACGTAGAGTGACCCACGATTTTTCGCCATGTTAAATTTCCCTTGTACGTAAAGTAACCCACGATTTATTCCCATGTTAATTCCCATTGTATGTAATCTGACCCACGATTTTTCGCCATGTTAAATTCCCATTGTACGTAGAGTGTCCCAGGGTGGTTTGTAATGCTAATTCCCATTGTACGTAGGGTATCCCCATTTACTACTATTATGCAACGACAGATCTGGGTCTGTGCAGTATGAAGTCGGAAACGTCTTATAAGCGAGTACAAACGGTATATGATTTTAAATAACCAAACTCTTATATAAAGCTATATTCCATTTAGAATAATCAGGCGGGATTATAAAATCCGTAACTCTTCTCACCGTTTGCTATGTACAACACACATAAATTCAACCTACTTGTCAATTCATAAAACAATGCTAATGTAATCTAATACTACTGTATTAGTTATTGTGTTATGTGAAACTGTACACAATTGACAGAAAGAAAGAACGTCTACAATTATTGCATACCTCTACAGCTGAAAGATCGTTATCGTAAAGAAGTCAGCCTTCTTACCTAGCATATATGCAGTGTAACTAAAAGAAAGCCCCATAAACAAAAAACACAAAGCAACAAAAAAATCTTTAAAAAATAGCACTATCTATTGGTACGTAGCGAAATATGGGATGGAATATACGAGGTATGTGAGATTCTGCCACCCGCAGTGTTCATGTCTAAGAAGGCCAGGGGCCAGTTTTGTATGCACAAATTTAATGCCGTAATCACCGTCCTAGTATTTTTTTTAAAATCATAAAATATAAATTACACAAGTGAAGTCAAAAAGGTCCATAGTTTTTGAAACCTATATTAAAACAAAGCATAAGAAAGAATATTATCCACTTGACCAGAGAAGTTAGTGGCAGTTCATGGAGGAATAAGTTTTTGCATCCCAATCCCAAATTTATACCCGCAAAATTCACGTCCGAAGGTCATTTTTGACACCATGTAATAATGCTCACAGTACAAACACAAGCCCTTTTCCCCAGATGATAATTATGCAAAACAGTGTGTACTAAACAGGCTGATGCAATTGAAAATAGTTGTCATCCAAGCCGGTTTTGTCTGAGACACTCCACTTGCCTTATATATATATATATATATATATATATATATATATATATATATATATATATATATATATATATATATATATATATATATATATATATATATATAATCATTTTCCATTGTTGAGATTATGTACATCAAATTCGAAATGTTAAATAGAAGTCACATAATGTTTGTAAATAAATATATTACACGCATAACTCTCAACATAATTATTAACAGCGACCAGAAACCTGTCAGTATCGCAGCAAGGTGGAGAAAAGCAGATTCATCAAGTACGGAGCACGTGTCAGCGATGTTTTTATTGGTATCGCGTGACTACTTCACTGACATGCGCACGCTGCTTGGTGAATCTGGTTTACTCCAAGTTGCTGCGACCGTCGCAGATTTCTGGTTGGTGCAGGCCCGGCGCTAGAATATGCGGGGCCCAAGGAAGCATGCGGGTCCCAAGACAGCAAGCGATGAGTGTGGGGGCCCAAGAAAAAAAATTGCATTGCCCGAAATCCTGGATGGGTGTTTTCAGAATAAATATTTTGACAAATTTGTTCTTTGATTTTTCTATATAAATATATTACATGTCTTTCAATAATATTTTCGATATGTTTTCCTGCAAACATTGGAAACGTTTATTTTGTTGATATCACGTGACTATTGGACCTCTGATGTCATTGACATGTAGGTTGCGAGATTTGTGTAGTCATGTGACTAGTAATGCAAACGGCGAGTTCCATGTCCAGTTTCATCAACGCTGTAGTTTCGTCTCATCTGTTAGCGGATTGAAGACGTAACGTTTGCTGTGCTCGCAATTCCTGAGAAAATAAATCATATTCCTTTCGATTTCATGCATGTATATCCTGACGAATGGTCGCTGAGGTTTGCTAGGCCGGCTAGTAAGCAGCTACTCTACTAAGCGGCGAATTCCAACTTTTTGATAGACAATGAAATCTGACCCTACACCCCACCCCAACATAAATGTCCAAATTTTAAAAAATGGGGTGGCTAGGACCTAAATATCCATCTAGTAAGCGACCGTCCGCCATATATATATATATATATATATATATATATATATATATATATATATATATATATATATATATATATATGTATGTATGTATGTATGTATGTATGTATGTATGTATGTATGTATGTATGTATGAAACAATTTTATTTCATGTCTAATGGAGTAACCGAACATTCACTTGCTTAAATTTTTCCTTGATACGAGACGTTCATGTTGCGTTAGTGAAATTAAAACGAAAGAAGCCTATTAGAGAGGCGACAAACAATACAAAAGAAAATAAATATGAGAGACACCTGGACAAACATTAACAGGCAGACAAACCAAGTCATAAAAAATATAGATCGAAACCATTTCACTCAAAAATAAAGACCGAAACGATACAGACAGACGCGATGTAAAAGGGACTGAGAGTAGAGGTGATAAAAAAGAATCCAGAGATTTGAACAAAAAATCAAAATGAAAGTTATGACCGGTATAAAAAAGAGTTCATGGTCTTTGATTTCCCAGCGCTTATACGACGTAAAGACATTAGACTTGGGAACATGGTCTACTTGTATCTGACACAATGATGGATTTACAAATCAAGAAGTGCTCTATGAACACTCCAGTCGTTCTGCATTAATAGTCACAATCCTACGCTAAAATGGAGGTGGAATGTGCATGATAACACTACAATCACATTGGGAGTTGTTGGCTGTCAGCCAGATAGTTGATCAAATGCCTTGCCACACTTGGATTTATAAAGGTTAAGGTCAAACGAGGACACGCCTTGCACGTTTCTCGGTTATGCCGCTTAGAAATATTAGCCGCAAAACATTTGTTCCCATGGAAATAAAATGTCATAAACCGATGTAAATGTGAGTGCAGCGAGGTCGCAAACGTAATTAGAGGGTAAACATGTAGTTGTCAACTATGAAGTTTTACGGATACAAGTCAAAATATGCTTAGAGGTGAAATCCAAGGGGAGGGGCAAATACCCCCATCCCCTTATCACACCGAGATTTGTGAAAATTAAGGTTCGAATGCGGTGACGCCGAAGAGAATTTTTCAGTTAGGCCTGGTTTGACATAGACGTAAAAATGTCCTTTCTTGGAAATAAAATGTTCATAATCATTGTTATTTTTATTGTGCATATGTAGATTCGCATAATATGTATTGGTTCGTATGTATATGAGGACATACATACATACATACATACATACATACATACATAGGTATAACGCCAAACTACTTTTCAGTGGAACATTGTAATTATATTGGAATAAAATATGAACCTGATCAAGAAGTAGAACTAAATTATCTTGTAATTTCTCCAAAACGTCTTTGACGAACTGGCGAATACAAAATGGACTCAAGCATTATATGAAGAAAGCAGGGTAAGGTATCGGTTCCTGCATCCCAAAATATGACCTTGCCTTAATCATCATTCCTTCATTTTTGTTGACCTAGATTCAACTGAATTTTAAGCATAAATACGTTTCTTATCGACATAATCAAGTTTGCCAACACAAGATGTAAGAACACAAGTAAAGGTAACCAATTTTCTTGTTCCAGTGTGAAGACACTTACAGGCGTAAATACAATAATCGAAATGCTAAGAAGAAAAACGTTGTTTCGACAAAACTAAATTGCATATAAAACCGCAACCATTAAGCTACATAATGTACCGTATACTTAAATTTCCAAATTTATTTTCTTTCTTCGATAAGTATCATTATTTTTAATCTTTGCGCAATTACAAAAGTGTTCTTCATGAGCGTATTGAACCTCTTTTTAAATGATACATGCATGCGGGTTCAAAGATCAGCCTGGTTTCGCCTTGAACATTATCTTAGTCATGTACGTCATGTATTTACCCTACGTAGAAAAAGAGATATAAATTCGCTGATTCATCTATTATTAGAAATGCGGGAAATTTACAACATGCCTTGCAAGCAGTAAGGGGTATATGAAGGATTAATATATTACAGATAGATATTCCGTCTCAATCTCGCCACTTACTGGATTGCCCAATTTTCATGTTTGAAAGAATTACAAAGATAACATCGCATTTCTTTGAACAATTAAGCTAGTGTGCCTGTCCAATTTTGATTGACCCTCATGAACTTTAAAATGGTAGATAGGCCTACCATATTTTTTTTATGAGTATCTACTTTTCGGGGACTTGGATGACGTAAATATAACAAAATATCAAGATGATTATTTTTAATCTTTAAAACTTCGTTCCTATATGAGTGACGAGTGAATAGACAAGTGCCTGATGTCTTCATTTTTCCTCCTATAGGGCAAATGGATGAAATGTAGTTAAGAACATGACAGAGGGTATTTTGTTACGTACTTTTAGATGTACAAAAGTATATCTTGATGGCATAATCGGTCCACATTATATCTGTGATGACGATTGCAAGACAAACACCTTAACTTATTGTCTGTCATTTTCATTACTGAAAATTTAAATAAATGACAGCCTTTACAGAAGTGTTTCTCATTCGGATGATTAAATTGACAGTTGCAGTTTAATGCTATAGATTCCTAGGGGCGTCATCGGCAATGTTCTTACTCGTTTAAAAATAATCAAGTCATTTGTTATGATGAAGTTCTTTTAGGATGAATGTGTACGAATACGAGGTAACCCACCCCCTTTCAAAAACAATTGCTTTCACCGTGGAGTTGTTTTTCGTTGTACAAAAACATTTTATTCAATTTGCCTAAAAGCACATTGGTAGTATTCATTTAGCTTCTTTCGCTTGTTTTAGTATGTTTCGTGTAGCACAGTGTTCCCGCAGTTGAAGCCCGAATTTGATAAAATCTTGGGTACATAAAGCATCCTCACTGTGTTGTACATTTTAGTGGACGTGCATGGGGCAACCTTTTTCCGTATATCTCTATTTTATTTTTGTGTAATTTCTTTGTTAATACTTTAAATGTATAACGGATCTGCAAGGGACATGAATAATCCATTTTCATAAATATGCCACTGGAAATTCCAAGGGACATGAATATTCCATTTTTATAAACATGGCACTGGAAATTCAAAGGGACATGAATATTCCATTTTTATGAACATGGCACTCGAAATTCCAAGGGACATAAATATTCTATTTTTATAAACATGGCACTGGAAATTCCAAGGGACATGAATATTCCATATTTATGAACATGGCACTGGAAATTCAAAGGGACATGAATATTCCATTTTTATAAACATGGCACTGGAAATTCCAAGGAACATGAATATTTTATTTTTATAAACATGGCACTGGAAATTCCAAGGGACATGAATTTTCCATGTTTATAAACATGGCACTGGAAATTCCAAGGGACATGAATATTCCATTTTTATAAACATGGCACTGGAAATTCCAAGGAACATGAATATTTTATTTTTATAAACATGGCACTAGAAATTCCAAGGGACATGTATATTCCATTTTTATAAACATGGCACTGGAAATTCCAAGGGACATGAATGTTCCATTTTTATAAACATGGCACTGGAAATTCCAAGGAACATGAATATTTTATTTTTATAAACATGGCACTGGAAATTCAAAGGGACATGAATATTCCATTTTTATAAACATGGCACTGGAAATTCAAAGGGACATGAATGTTCCATTTTTATAAACATGGCACTGGAAATTCAAAGGGACATGAATATTCCATTTTTATAAACCTGGCACTGGAAATTCAAAGGGACATGAATTTTCCATGTTTATAAACATGGCACTGGAAATTACAAGGAACATGAATATTTCATTTTTATAAACATGGCACTGGAAATTCAAAGGGACATGAATATTCCATTTTTATGAACATGGCACTGGAAATTCCAAGGGGCATGAATTTTCCATGTTTATAAACATGGCACTGGAAATTCCAAGTGACATGAATATTTCATTTTTATAAACATGGCACTGAAATCCAAAGGGACATGAATATTCCATGTTTATAAACATGGCACTGGAAATTCCAAGTGACATGAATTTTCCATGTTTATAAACATGGCACTGGAAATTCCAAGGAACATGAATATTTCATTTTTATAAACATGGCACTGGAAATTCAAAGGGACATGAATATTCCATTTTTATAAACATGGCACTGGAAATTCCAAATGACATGAATATTCCATTTTTATAAACATGGCACTGGAAATTCCAAAGAATATACGGAATCGTTTTGAGTTAATTTCTCAGATTTGATTTTCTCATTTAATCGGAAAAAAATGTTGTCACTCTGTTGGACGTATTTGATCGTTATTGGATACTTTACATTTTTTTCGGGGAGGGCTGATAGTACTAATATTAGTACCCTTACTCGTACCTCGTGGACAGGGTACTAACATGAGCATATACGTGTTAATGGAGCAAGCCGGGTGTGATTCACACCAGGCGCTCTTTTAGCCTAATAATAACACTTTAAACATATTCCTTGCACATAATCCCATAAATTGAGTAGTCCTCTTATTTAATACTGGAAGTATCGAAAATCATTGTAGAAATAGTTGTAAAATCTCGTTTACCTTTTTTAGCCGATATTTTCGTTTAGATCGTCCGCCATATTATTTCAAATAATGATTACTTCCGTTCTCAGCCTCGTTTGTTTGTGTGCCATATAAAGACATTGACGCCATATTTGGAAATGTAAACAAATCGTAGTAAAAATTTGACGCCGTTTGGGTTAGAAATTCTGCGCATTAAAAGTAAATACGGTTTATCGGCAACTTTGAAATTCCACCAAGAAGCGATTATTCGCACTTGATTGATAATAATATAGCATAGAATATCCAAGATATGGTCTGGCAAGCCTTACGTAGAAAAGGGGTCACGGCGAGAATCTCGCGTTATCTGTCATGGCGGACAGGATAAGGTTAGAGTAACCATGCCAATTTATTTTATCGTGTAAGGGCTTAATAAATTCAAAATAAGCCAAACTTCTTTCACAGCATGATTATACTTATGTAGTTGATTTCTACACTGTTTGTTTTTCTGACTTTAGTGATGATTTTTTTTGCTTCATTACATGATATGGGATCAGTTCGTAGCCTCAGCCACACAAATCAAGTTGAGGCTACCGACATCGTGGCTAGAAGGGCTGAGTGGTCTAAAGCGCTCACCGTCACGGGTCACTGCCATCGCACCTCTGTCTGCGTGGGTTTCGAGTCTCGGGTTCGGCCAATGTGGGTATGTGAGAAAACTTGCCAATAGCTACTAGTGCAGTCGTGGGTCGGTGGTTCAGTCCGGGGTTTTCCGGGGTTCTTCCTCCACCATTTATGCTGGCCGCCATGTATAGTCTGACATTTTAACGTTTACACCTAAGGAGGTAATCACCGAAATTATCAAGTGTGCTTTGTCGCTTAAAATTACGCTCGTTATTGGCACTGCTGTATCAGAATGACAGTGTATTTATAAAACTGACACGACTTCTCAGTTCGTAACAAGTCATGCCAAATAGTGTTAGATAAAGCAACTCATGCGCTAGAACTACTAGTAAAACCTACAGCCAGTGGCGTTCTAAGGGTAAATCGCGCCTGGGGCGACGATGAAGACCCAAAGAGGTTTTGGTGCCCGTGGTTTTAGCGCCTCAAGGCCTCTGACGCATGGAGCAACCCCCACCCCCGTTAATACGCTACTGTTTGCAGCTGTAACTAATCGGAGTTGACTCTATCAATATTAATATCAACCTTCTTTCATAAGTCAGGCTTTTTATCAAAATACACCATTTAAACACCATTTAAATTATTCTGTTTCACGCAGTGACAAAATGTTTGTTTTTATATATCTGCTTAAAGTTACAATCTGAGATTTTTTTCACCATTATCCTACATTACTGAGTATGGTCACGTGAATACGCATTTTTACTTCGACGCTACGGATAGATTTGATAGTCATATGCCAAGTCCCGTAGCAACAACTGATAATGGTAGCATGAAAGGATTACTGTTGTTGTACCTGTCTCCATGGCGATGTTTATGCAGTGCATGGATTCAGATTATTCTCCGTCATGTGTGTATTAGTTTCATTCTTCTCTGTAAAAACAAGCAAATATTCGAATACCTTAACCTGTGTGGCATACAAAACCGATTTTTCCCTGTGTGACAGCTTGCATTTCAAACAACAGCCATTAAACGTTAGTAAATTACGGTAAAAATATGCAGATAGAAACAATGGGAAAGTAAAGCACGAACTACTTTGTTGTCATTGAAAAAAAAAAAAGACAAGTAGGTAAATAATATTTCTTCAGCGATAAATTGCAGAACTCTTCTGTTCCCTCAATAATGGAATCGCCAATCCTTTCTGGGGCTGTCTATTTTATTGTAATGTATTAACGGATTATACAAATTGTCATTTAATTCCTTAACTCACTAGATGCTTTGATATGTTGTTGTTGTTGTTGTTGTGGGGGTTTAACGCCATTTCTCAGCACACGATGGGCTA